>VZTU01034122.1:215333-237980 GCA_013400835.1 Zapornia atra | reverse complement strand
GGGGGGACACGGGGACGGACACACACGAGGTCTTTTTTTTCTCTAAAGTCCAAACGGGAGACGTTCGTGCCTGGATCTGGTTTTTTCCTCTCTTTTCTCTCTTTATCTCATCTTCCCACTCCGTTCTCACATTCCCACCCCACCCCCGAAACTACCCGGGGGAGGAAGGTACCCCGGCTTTCCTCCCCGCGCTGCGATAGATAGCAGCGAGCAGGCGCCCGGCGTGCACCAGCAACCAGGCGGACAGTTCAGAGAGCATCTCTGCGCTGCAACCCCCCCTTATCTCCCCGGTCCCCCACGCTGCCACCCGCGCTCCTACACACGGCCGCTTCAACTTCTGCGCAGTGGGCACCTCTGACATTTCACTCTGTGCATCACCAGAGCTTCGCCGCAGCTCAAAGCCATCCTGTCTGCAAACAGCTGGGACGGAGGGAAAGCTCTACGAGGAGAAGCGAAGCTCCACGCTTCCCCGGGAGCTACCGGCTTAAAGCGCGTAGATTGCTGCGCAAAACCACCGCGCTCCTGGAGGAGAGTAGTATTCTGGTCACTAGGCGCAAAAACGCGTCTAGTAAGGAAAGTGGCCAGCACTATAAAAGGAAAGCAAGTCCGAGGAGAAGCGGGAGAAATCTCTGGGCTTTTCCTCCTAAGGCAGATGCGTGCACGTACGCTAATGGGAGCACTGCGGCTGAGCGCCCGGGCTGAGTGTATTTTGAAACGTAACACGATGCCTTCCTCGCTCCTGCTCGCTCTTCCTCCGTGGCTCTTCCTTACCCTAGTTAAAGGAATGTTTTTGTTGTCAGTCCGCCCTCCAGTCCCCGCATTTCCAGCCCTGCTCTGGCCTCGCTCTGTTCTCACCACTCGCTCTCCCTGTTCGACCCCCTCAAATAATCTCTGCGTTTTCCTTGTGTGTGACACCCCGGCCTCTCAGAGGCACGTGCCACGCTGCCGCCCGCTGGCTCCTCACCTTCCTCACGCCGACAGGCCCCCTGGCCTCTCCCCGGGGACCGACCACGTTTCCCTCCGCCATCTCCCCTTGACGCGGTGCTGAGCGTTGCTCTTCAGCCTGTCAGCAGGGCTAGCACCCCTTCCCGTCCTGTCCCAGCCCAGCACCTTAGAAGCCCGCTCCATCTGCTGCCACTTCTCAGCTCCCAGTTCACCTCACTCTTCCCACCACCGGGCCAGTCTGCCCCGCCTTTCTGACAGCCATCATTCAGACAGACTGTGCATTTGGAGGTCTGGCCTGAGAGTGCTGCCTCCTCTGTGCTGCTAGAAAACGGCTCCTGTCCAGGTTTCCATCAGGAGAGATGGTGAAGGTAGATGGTAGCAGATTTCTGCCCGAGATTACTCCCAAGGTAAGGAGGCACCTACTGCCTTCCAGATCCCAGGACCAGCGTGGCTGGCATCAGAGCCCCATGTGCATGCACAGGAAACCTTCTGTACATATAGATCATAGAAAGATTGAACAGCCTTGGTTGGGAGGGAGCTCCATCTGGTCCAACTTTGCATGGGAGCGGGAGCCTAGACTTGGCTATCTGGCACCTTGGCCAATCACATCTCAAAAACCGCTGGCAATGGAAGACTCCACCACATCCCTGCGGATGTTGTTCCAGTGGATGATTGTTCTGGCTGTAAAAAAATTGTTTCTTACATCAAGACGAAACCTCTCCCAGTGTAATTTGTATCCATTACCCCCTGTCTGCTCCCTGTGGCTCCTTGTGAAGAGTGAATCCTCTTTCCTCTTTGTAGCCATACATATATACCTGTACAGTTTGCCAGGGTTTGTGCAACAGATGTCCAGTTGTTGCTGCTTTTGCAGAAAACGCTACTGTAGGTAGGACCGAGGGCTTCGATGCATGCCTCTTCTGCATACCGTTTAATGCTGTTTGCCCCAGCACATTCTTTAGCTGCACAATGAAATGGTTATACTTTGTCATCCGTAGTATTTCCACCCTGGAATATCAGTTTACAGCCCGACCTTACAGGGTGTCCTCAAGAAGCAAGAAGCGAAAGCAGGGAAGTTACATAACTGGATACCGACACGATGGCAAGGCAGGGATGCCCACCTCCCAAAAGGCTCCCCCTTCTGCCCCAAAAGTCGTGATACCTCCACCTCAAGAGGTGCTTCTCACATTTAATCTTAAAAACCAGAGACCGCCCTTAAGACCACAGTGCATCCGGGGCTGAAGGGAAACTGGAGGGATAAAGCCCAGGTATTTTTGAACCATTACGCAGGGAGCTACCTGGCTGCCTTCCAGCACACTCTTTCTTTAAGTGTGCTCACTGTTTCTCTATATAAGACTGCTGATCCATCAGTTAATCATATTGAGTAAGTACCTAAAATTAACTTTTAAATTATTAATGCATGAGAACATATCCGTTTGCCATGTACATTATTTTAAAGGATTACAGTGTGTACACTGAGTGCCATTAACGTTACGTTTTGAAGACAGTAAATTGACTTGTATGGAAATCGGAAGAGTTGATGGATTCCTCTACAAATGCCTTTGACAATGACAAAACGTTCAATCGGATTATTAGTAAGCACGTGTCCGTACTTAAATTTCTTTCTAATACATACAAAAATAAGAGACTGCCCAAATTTTAATGCTATACTATTTTTTCATTTTGTGGTGGGTTAAAAAAATGTAGATACAGATCAGTATTGAAAATACTCCTCTGACAAATGAAAACACTAGGAAAGATACGTTTAGTTTCCTAGACTACAGCTGTGTCATTCAAGACAAAACTGTTCTGTCATATAATTGTTTATCAAAAATAGCAGCATTAAAACTGTTAAATGAAGAAGTAGCAACACATCCTCTCAATGGCGGTGAAAGACATACTTTGAGTAGCCATCTTCTTTTCCCTTAACTAACGAATCTCTGGGAAAAAAATATATAGTATGCCATGTCATGAAAACAACAGCCAGAAATACCAGTATTTTTTCTAGGAAAAAAACATGTGTTGTTTCCTGCAAGAAAAAAAACAACAACCTCACTCAAGAAATAATGTGCCAATAACATTCTGTGACTATTCCTGCTCAAGGACAGCCCAAAAAAGTAAAGGCAAACAGCGCGGAGGCCTTGGTGCCATCAGGACATCTGTGCAAGGGAATTGCACACAGGGTCACACTTTGTCACAACTCTCCTTTTTCTTCTTTTTTTTTTTTTTTCTTTTGCAGCGGTGAAGGCACAGGTTAAAGTCAGATTCTGCTGATTTCTGATGGAAGAACTAACGAGACTCCTCAGCCACGCTCGGGGCATCAAGGGTGCTGGGGGAGAAGAGGATGGGGCGTGTAGTACCCTCCTAGTGGAGAGGGTCTTGCTACCCCTGGAGCTGCCGAGTTCGGAGCCTCTGATGCAGCTGGGCTCAGGGTGTCATTTTATTCTCCATTTTACTATTCTCAAAGTATCAGAAAAGCCCGGAAAATGCCCTTTTTGATGTTTTTACTCCTCAGAAAATTTACATTAAGGTAAGTTTCTTGTGTAACGCTTCAGAAACAGTTCCAAAATGTAAGCAGTATATGGGTATTCTCCATCTATTTAGCGCTACATTTAAGGCTCAGCCTAATAATAAATAGGAGTTAAGAGTTCAAGTACAGTGGACTTGGTTTGCTTTCCACTGAGACTTGAACTCTGCAGGGTGACTTTCTTTTTTGGAACTTATCCAGAAGACACTGAGCTCTACAATTCATTTAGCTCCAAAAGAGAAAAAGGTCATTTTAAAGTTTTATTAAATTGACTAATGAAAACTGTCTAGGAGATATGATGTTTTCTTTAGAAATATTCTTAGATTTCATATATATTCTGAGAATGAGCATAATTTTCTATTACATTGATTTAGGAAATGAAAATCCAATTGCAGAAGATCTGAAGAGGAGAGATCAGAATCTGGCCTCTTCTTTCATTCTCAAAGGCACTTTCATGAAATCATTATATGAAAGCCAGCATTGAGCATCATCTTAACTAGTATGAATGCATTGATAAAAGACTTCAGCGATCAAAAAAAGGGTCAATGTGGTCATTATTACCTAGTAGGTATATAGGCAAAAATGCTGACCAGCCTTTGAAATGGTAATAAGTTTCTTTTGTCGTGGACAAGGCTTTTCACCTTACATAGTCAGGAAGTCTTCAACACATTAGAATTTTAATAAGGCTTAATCTGGAATGAAACCAACTCAAAATTAATACATGTGTTGCTTTTACTATAGTCGAAGCAAATTCTCCAAGTATTTTTAAAAGCTATCCAGAAAAGTCTTTTTAATGTTCCTTTCCGTCTACCTCCTTCTTTCCCATTATACTTATTTTATCACTGCATGGTGGAGATGGAAAGCTGAAAGAGAAAGAAGAATGCTAAGAAAGAAACTGAAGGTGTTTGTAAAAACATTCTCTAAATATAGCTGTATGAGCTAAAGGATACATATTCTATTTCAATATTCACCAAAAGACTGACATTTTCAAAACTTTACATGTTTTCCCCAGTATTTGCTCAATTCTGTTTTTTTACCTGACCCAGCAGAAACTCCATCAAATACATTCATTTTAGAAGTGTAAATACTTCATCTTCTGCCCATTTGTTATTGAGGGGATTTCTTAACATTAGATGAGTATAGAAAAGACTTACTCTATGCTTTGTCTCCAAAAGACTAGCAAGAGAGAAAGAAGAGCTATGTTAAGATGTGACCATAAGTGAATAAGCCCAGTGTGTTCATAAACTACATTGAGGAGATCTACTTTTTGTTGCTAGGTAAGGTATATCTCTATTTACAGCTTTTTCAAAAGGCTGAATAGTCAGGGACATTTTGTAATTTGAGATGTAGTCGTAAGCTCCAGTGAGAGAGATGTGCTCTTTCTGGGCTGTGCATAATAGAGCAGTACACAAGGTGGTAGAGAAGAGAAGGGAATGTTAAGAAATACTGATCATCCAAATGGAAACAGTACTAAAAAGACAAATAGATTCAGCCCACCCTTCTACACAGCCTCATCTGCTCCCAGCAATAGCCCCACAATTAAAACATTGACTAATTCAACATTAGTAATTGTAAATTTCTGTATTCTCTCAGTTCCGATAAAGTGATAAATAAAATGGGTACTTTTGGAAATCAAAGTTGTTAAGTGACATGACATGTTAAAAGTGGTTTGCTTTTTCCAAATCAAAGTCAGCTGCTTTCCAGATGCATGATAAGTTTTCAACTAGGATGCCAGATAACACTAGATGGGAAGAAAAATTCAAAATTATACTGCAATGGGAGGAGATTCAGTTCAAGATATACTATATATTCTCATTTTTGACACGAGAAGTCGGGATTTATTCAAAACATGTAGTGCTCATTCACAGCTTTGCCACAGAGGAGGAGAGAATGCAACAAGAACTGTGACTCAGAATGAAATCCAGCCACACGAGTCAGTGGCAAAACTCTTAAGGAGCTCAGAGCGACCATGATTTCATCTCAAGTCTTTTCTTGGTTCCGGGAAAGAGGGGTGGGGGGAGAGTGAGTTAAAATAAGAATAAAGACAAAAAGAAAAATCTTCAATGCCGTAACTTGCCCTGAGTGCTGAAGCTTTTAGGAGCATATTTTCACCACAGGATCATCATGTTAGTGCCATCTGAAAACCAGAAAACATTTTGACGATGTAAACAAGAAGGGATTACATAGAAGTAGAGCTCACCAAGCTAAGAGAAGAGACACAGCAATCCAGCTGTACTGGACCCAAACCAGATCTTCCCTCACTTTGTGCACTGAGCTGCGTGCAGATCCCACCATCCTCTGAATTAAAACGCGCCTCAGTACAACACAGCCTTGCAAGGTGTCAGTGTGCCTTTTATTGGCTTATAGGGTAGGGATGCAGAGCTGAGGTGTGCATTACACAGGTTCTCCCTGTGCCCCTTAGACACCACCTCTCTCTACAGCAGTCAGAGTCCACGTCACACCAACCTCCAGTGCAGGCTGTCCTGGTGCAGGAATTACCAACAAAAGAAAAAAATCCCCAAACCAAAACAAAAGTAGACTACACTATCACCTAAATGAATCCTCTGTCATAAACACACTATCACCTAAATGAATCCTCTGTCATAAACATGTAATCCCTTACAAACTCTCCTTAGCCAATTAAGGCAAACCTTTCTCAGAAATCATCTGTCAGGAGGAGATTCCATCCGTAGCAGACAGCGGGCAGGCAGCTTACGCCGAGGATTGAAAACTTACACTAAAATACAAATCGTGCCTGCGGTGATTCAGAATTATTTCTGCAAGCCTTGTCTATGGATTTGACTATATGTGTGAAGTCATTCTCCTGTTTAAATTATTCCCTTTTGTATGGAAAAATATTTTATTGGCCAAGGAGAGAGGAGGAGAATGACACTGAGGCCTAGCAGTTAGCACACCCCCTAGGGCAGAAGAGACCTGGCTTTCAACCCACAATGTAAGAAAGGTTCACCACGTACAGTTTTAACTGTTACGGCCTTCTGCTCTTCTCAGTTAATGACTTAATGCAAAATTGTTTTAAAAAGACAGACTGAAAGAACATCATGCTAGTATACCACCCAGCCTGGTGAGATAGTTGGTTTCTTCGGAAGGGCATCTCACTTCAAGCAAAGAAGAGATGTTAAACTGTTTTGTCTACCCATCATGGGTCATCTCATCGTAAGAAGAAAATGGCCAGATCTGTCATCTTTTCCCAGCATCTGTACTAGGCTGAATCTAGTAGGTGTGCTTAGAAAAAGCCTCAGTCAGCAAAGGCCACATTCTTAACTTGCAAAATCCAGATGGGACTTGCACTTCAGATTGTCTGGCCAAAAATAGGCATTTACTGTATCTTTATTACAGAGGAAAACTTGGAGGACAAATTGTTCCTTGTGATATACATCCTTTGTTAAGAGGGCAATCTTTCAAAACAGAAAGGACTGGAGTTGCTATCCTGACAAAATGCAGATCTCCTCTCCAAATATGAAGGCTGTTCTTTGTCAAAGGACACCCTTTCCTTGATTGTCAGATGTATGCAAATAATCTGCATACATTCTTAGTGTGATTTGTAACATCCTTGAGAGTAAATTTTTGGGGATTGTTCATTTGGATATCAAAGAATGTAATTGAAGTTGTTAAGGTGAAGTTGCCCCTAATCACGCAGGCTGTCATACATGCTCAAAGGCACCATTATTTGGTTCCTTAAGTGACGTTCATGTTCAGTACCTCCTTGGAACTTCTTGAAAGAGTCCAGTGCAGGGCCACAAAGATGATTAAGGGATTGGAACATCTTCCTTGTGGGGACAGGCTGAGGTAGCTGGGTCTCTTCGGCTTGGAGGAATGAGACAGAGGGGTGACCTCATTACTATCTACAAATATGTAAAGGGTGAGTGTCAGAGGGACGAAGCCAGTCTCTTCTCAATGATGTCCAATGATAGGACAAGGGGCAAGGGGTGCAAGCTGGAGCCTAGGAGGTTCCATGTAAACATAAGGAAAAACTTTTTCACTGTGAAGGTGACAGAGCACTGGCACAGGCTGCCCAGAGAGGTTGTAGAGTCTCCTCTAGAGACATTCAAAACCCACCTGGACAAGTTCTCATGTAACCTATGTGATCCTGCTCTGGCAGGGGAATTGGACTAGATGATCTTTTGAAGTTTCTTCCAACCCCTAACTCTCTGTGACTCTGTGTAATCTTTTTTTTCTGAAGCTTTATCAGAACCCAAGTAGAAGAACAAAGGCGTGGTACAAACTGGTGTCCCAGATGTTCATCTTCAGCAGCACTGTATCCAAGAAGTATGATAGGCATAGTCTGAAGGAGCCCCTCAGGAGCTACTATAGCATTTGACAGATCTACACGTGGTCCTCAGGAATTTCTCACCATCTATAGCTGAAAGTTTGAGGCTGGCAAGTTTGTCACCCATGCCCCAAGATTTAGCTATGATTTATTCTATTTTTTCTAAACTTAGCAGTAAACTTAGTGCACTTCTGCCTAATACCAGAAGCTGTTTGGACCTCAAAAATATAAGTGAAAGTTAACATACAATATCTTTTCAGACAAGACTTTCAGAACTACCCTAGTTTTTGGCTGAGCTAGAATTAATTTTTACAAGAAGCCAGGACAGCTGACTCTAGACAAAAAGGTGTTCCATACCATATGATGTTGTACTCAATATTAAAGGGGGCTGGCCAGGGAAGAGGGGTTGCTGCTCAGGGACAGGCTGGGCATCGTTTTTCAGGATGGTAAGCAAATTACATTGTGTATCGCCCATTTTGTTTATTACTTTGTTAGTAGTGTTGTTGCTATTTTCCTTGTCCTTTGTTATCCTAGTAAACCACCTTTATCCCAACCCAAGAGTTTTATCTTTTTCTGTCAGTTCTCCTCCCTATTCCACTGCAGGGAGGTGGGGAGTAATTGAGCAATTGGTCCTCAGCTGCCAGCTGGGGCTAAACCATGACAATGGCAATTGCGCTTTCCGGGCAAGATCTGTACAGACCTTTCTAACATAAGGTGCTGTGTGAAGATGTAGAGGTGCTGCTGGATGGCTAAAAGACCTTATCAGGACTGGGGATCCAGCGAGAAGGCTTCCTTGAAGGAGGAACATGGTTCCTCTGTGAGCATGTGCCCACCTCAAGGGGCGGGATTTGTTCCACACAGCTCTTGTTCTAAGATGACAGATGACATTTCTGGCCTTACATTGATCGCTTTGTAGGTTCTCCCTCCTCCCCCCCCAAAGATGTGGCGATCCTCTTACACTGGTTATTGTTTGGGAAGCATTTGAACTGACCTTTATTTCACCCACGCCTCAGGGATGAGATCATTTAGAAAATGTCATATAAAAAAAAATAAAATACTTCATTCTGCGAACCACAATGGGGTGACGATACGGCAAGGATATTTACAACAAATCAATGAATCTGCCTCATTACTATCCTCTAATTTAGAGGATTTGCTTCTACAGTGGGAGGCAGACTACTGGTGGTTATTCCTCCTTCTTTTAAGACCTCAAGCTACATATGTCATATTGTGAAAATGTGACACAAAATTGATTCTGAAAAATTGCCTTCAGATTACTCACCAGGAAGCAATTGGAGTCAAGCCAGGAGCAGATGGCAACTCAAAAGGCAATCCTCTTCCTCCTCAAGAAGTACTATTACTTTGTACTTCAGTAGCAGTATCGATCTATGAAACCTGCTGCCTTCTACAAACAGTAGCGAATGTAATTCTGTAGTGCCCTGGTAGCACAGTGAGTAGGATTTCTCTGCCTTAGCACGTGGGGGAAACTGATGCATGTGGAAGTTAGGTTTACACCACTCCCATGCCCACAGTTTTCTAAGAGATCCCATTCTCCATCTGAAGAAAATCAGCATCTCTAAAATCCCAGCATTCTGCCACAAGGTGAGCATCCGAACATCAAGCATGTGAAATTACAGGATGCTAACTAAAGGCAAAGCCATTGGCAAAAAGGTTCTTCCCCCCAGTCACGGGAGAAAGTATGTTGCAGGACCAGGGCCCAGCACAGCACAGTCCTGGGTTGTGCTATGTAAGCTCGCACTGTAAGCCCATGGGGTATACCTAGCTACTCCTGAAATTACTTGTCAACACAGAGCACCCCTTGGACAAGCTAAGCACTTGTTTAAAGTAGAAGTAAACTCCTGAAAGTGAATACCAGTTAGGCATTATACCCTGCAGCACAGCTGGATACAGGGAACCTGGTGAGATGGTGAAACTCTCCACAAATAGGCATTCAGTATGCTTCTTGTCAGGGCCAAGCAAACTCTTCAGTAATGGAAGAGGTATTTTTACAGTGGAAAAAGCAGGATGATTTTCCTACTTCTTACATTGATACAGTAACTAATACAGTCATGATATTGAAATGTGAAGAATTTCAGCCCAAATGTTAGAGGATGGTATAAATAAGTTAATTTGAGAGTGGGAGAAAGCTTGCATACTTCTCAGACCTTATTCTATATGTAGTGAGGTCAAAAGCAAAACCCTCAAGCATGAGCAACATTGGGCACACAGCAAACAAATCTGCTGTAAATTACAGTTCGTACCCGCAGCAGCAGATCTTAAATGGGTATTAACTCTCTATAGAAGTGGAGCTAGAAAAATATGTATCAGCCAGGCATTCTATTCAGGTGTGTGCTGTGTGGAATACACGGCATGGTTTGCAAAGCTCGCAATACCACCTAGGTAGATTTGGGAACTTCGGCGTGATTTGAGATGTGGATTCGGCTCACAAAGATTTAATTTCATGCTTGTGAAGGAGTGATTTCTCGGGGATTTTTGAAAGTGGCCTCTTGCAAATCACAAATCCTTTTAGAATGATCTTCACCATGTAGGTTAGCAAAGGAGGAGGAGAAGAAAGCTGAACCAATGGCAAACCACATAGGAGACCAAAATTACACGTTTCTGGAGAGACAAATCCCTTTTTTCAGCTAGCAGCTCCGAAAGTCAGTATGCAGAGAACAAATACACTTAATAAAAAAAAAAAAGGTGACTTGCTTTGTAGAATTTAATGAATGTATTATATGCTGACCTGACAGGCTACTTTTCAAAAAAGCAAGCTGTACTATATACCAGGATGCAGTTCTGGTCCACATGAAGTCAAAATGCAAGTTCAAGTCAGGCTTGATTTCATTATCTCTAAATTCTGCAATACCTATTATATAGTTAAATGTCACTGTTTATTTCAGTTGCTTGCATACTAATATTTTAATTGTTCTTTATTTCTAGAAAACTGAAGCGAGGTATGTTGAGATCTTAATAATTTTTGTCTGTTTAAAACCTTGCCACGCATTGAGGCAATGAGACAGAGCACCTTTCTGTTGTCACGTGTGGACCGACCAAGTGTTAAGAAACACCAAGAAATAGAAGTGCTTCTGCAGGACAGCAAAACACTAGCTAATTGTAAGTTTGCAGAAAACAAGCAGTAACTGACCCTAAAATACTAGTACTGAACCTTGTGGTCAGATAGCCCTGATATTTGCAGTCAAAGGATCCTTTCATTCAGATGCGTAGAGCCCTGGCTGGGGAATGTGGCTCTCACCGTAAGAAAGTGCAGACATCTGGTATCACATGATAATCATACATGGCTATATAATTTCAGCATCATGTCACATGCATTCCTGCCGTATAACCAAGCATGAATATCTCTGGGAAACACTAGTACCTGTATCATATGATAGGCCAGAGACCAAAGGGCACACAGGAGAGGGAATAAAAAGGAGCAGGCTGTGCCCTGGTAAAAACACTTCATGTGGCCATTATGGTACAGGATGTGCATCCATGCTCTAGGGACTGATTAAAAAGCATAGCATTTTGAATCACACTGTCACAGCAAAGCAAGGATCACATTTGAAGATGAGGCTGCTGGTGCAGAACGGAGCCAATGTGGAACTGGAAAGCACAGTGAAACCCACTCTTTGACAGACAGGAAGTTTTGTTCATTTACCAGATAACATCCACAGTAAGACACCCTTCCAGACTATACCGTTTGCTACATCAGCATGTTCAGTGTTCCTTACACAAAAGAAGTAAATTGTCTTTCATGACCAGAAAAAACCCCAGTCTCCCTTTCTCCTTGAAAAATACAGAAGCCAGTAAAGAGTAGCCCAACATGTGAAACCCCATTATTCGTATTACAGCAGTTTCCAGGAACTCTGACTGCACAACAGAAAGACATTGTACTGGTAAAACAGTGCAAAACATTTAATTTGCTGATAGAGCTATTAGTTGATGTCCATCTTATCAAGTGCACCCCATCATTGAATACCCCATAATTGAACCTCAAATACAATCACAAGAAGTCAAGCTGTTCTCACTTCAACAGGAAGGTGTTGCAGCATCACTACACTGCTGCAAACTCCCAATGCAAACACTAGATTCTGCATTAAAGAGAGCTTGGAAGACATAATGACACTGGCATAGCTGTATCTGTGCGATCTGCCCTTGCAGCACGTGAGTCCTAAGGACCACTGCGATCAATGGCACTGGCTGGGACAACTTGGCCACAACCCTCTAATGGCAAGCAGTCATGGCAGGCAGAAACTCCAAATACTTGAGGACTCCTTTTGTCTAATGCAGTCTTAAGAAAGTCTCCTACTTAGTGTACAGCCCCTTTTGTGAGCTCATCAAGCTAAATGATAAAGCAATTTAAGTTACTTCTTTCCCCTCAGTTCCTCCCAGTTAGCATCAGAATTGCACCTCTCAGGTAGTCTGCACCATCTTCAAATTTCCACCCAAAATATGCTCACAGCCAATCTTATTTCCTTCCTGCCACCATTTGTCTGGTCTATTTGTGACTCAGTCCTTATTTATGACTCACCAGTGTGAAAGATAAGATTTGTGGCTTAGCAAGTGGCCTAATTGCCCAAGTGATTATTATGTTAGAAATTCTCAAAAGGAAACATGTGAGTGCCCTTCTTAAAGTCCAATTAAGGAAGCATGTTTACATCTAAACAACTCTAAATAAAAATTTAAAAATCCATTTGACCTGGGGCTTCTTTGATAAATATTTATGCTATACTTGCTAATTACCGCAGCAATTTTCTCCTTGAGCCTCTTATTCAACATGTGTATGAGGAAATACTCAAGGCAGTGTCTGTTATACAATTACACTACTCTCCTCTGCTTCGTTAGCCTCCAGTTGTGAGAGTGACCAGCTCCCGTGACGCCTGTGCTAGGCTGCGGTTCAGATGAGCTTGGTGGAGCCGAGGGTATGTGGGCGACTTGGCAGAACAGCTGGAACAAATGGCAAAAGCTATCTTTGCTTGCCTGTCCGAGGGAGGATGTTCTGGCTTCGGTTCGTCAGCTCTGCCCCATAAAGGTCTGGCTGAAATTTCAGCTGCTTCTGGATGTTGGGGTATCAGAAGTGGACAACAGCATGTTTTCAAAAGGTTCTTAGATCTCAGTCCTGCAATGTGCTAATCATTTTGGGATTGCAGGCTTTGCAAGAGAAGTAGCAGTTACTCATTTTACTATTCTTGCCGGACAAGCTAGACGTTTTAGTGGCAGATGAGTTCTCTGTTGTCTTCAGCACCATAAAAAGTCAGAACAAGTAGCTGGTCCTTGTCCCAGAGAAGCTTACATTTGGTGGAGAAAGAGAAAGCATTTTCTTGGAAGATGCTATCTTGTTTTGTGGCAGCCTATCAAAACCCAGTTTCAGCTTTGCTATCCACCATCTATTTCATGAATGTTATTTCAGGCTTGATCCTCAGCTGGCAGAAATGGAACATTGTGCTACGTAAGCCAGCAGAGCTGTGCTGATGTTGGCTTGGTGTGTCACTGCAGTGAAGACAATGAAGTCACACCAACTGACATCAGCACGGGATCTGGCCCCTGGACGCCGTCAATGCCATTTAGTGCCACACTTCTGTTTCCGCTTCTTCCTTCGTGCAGAGAGATTATTCTGGCTGACTGCAACCAGGAGCCGAGTGCAACTCAGCTCTCCTTCCTGCATCCAGCCTCCTCCCCAGCTCATTAACTCCCAGAGGAATGGGGGGTGTGGGAGGGGAGAAGATCCGGCCCTTTAGAGGTGGTTCCATTTATAAATATTGACTTTAATGTTAATTTCGTGTAGTTGCTTGTAAAAGTCTTTTAGGCTGAAGCAGAAGGCACACTGCAGATGGCAAGGATATTTTTCACAGTTTTTATGGTGGATAACAATATACTTGACATTTTGCTCATTAAATGTGAGCCCTGGTATGTGAGTAAACATGCTAGGCATCTGCGCTCTAAAATTACCAGTGTGAAAAGCAACAACTCAAATGTTTCAGTCAATAAATGTACAGCACAGAAGCAACATTCAGCAACTTTCTCAATGCTGCGTGCGAGGCACGGACTGAGTTTGCAGTATTACATGGAACACTCTAGAACCAACAAGGAAGAAATAACATATTGCTTTACAGTCCGTGCTTTGCAGGGAGAAGATTACATCCAAAAATCTCTAAAGTCAATGTAAACACATGGTAGACCATACCCATCAATTTGTGTTTCTAGAGAAAATAACATGTGCATAGTCGAGCTGCAAAACTACATCGGGAAGAAAGGAGGGGACCCAGAACAAGCTGAAAAGGTGGAAGGAAGAGATGGTCTGTGGAGGGAAAGGCAGTTTGACATCCGGAGGAAGAACGGTGGACTAGGACAAGAAGGGGCAGAAGGACAGGTATGTGGTGCCGTGGGAGCGGTTATGATGAGCAAGCAAGAGATCAGAGAACAGATGGTGCAGCACCGGTTCTTTTCCTTCCTACCACAGGAAGGAAAGTTTTCTGCTCCCCGTCTTCAGGCTTTCACATACTCGCAACAAAAATAAAAGAGAAAGGATGAAAAGTCAGATGGAAAGAAGAGCTGAAAGGGTGAGACAGCTGTGGGATCTTAAGCTAGTACATGCTTTTTACTTGTCTTTTAAACACTCTGGAGATGTTACCTCGAGATGGCTGCAATTCTGAGCAGCAGCGAAATAAAACATAACTAGAAAAAGAAAAAAAAAGAAAAGTTTTGCTTAGAACATCTTGTGATGTTCACAAATACAAGCTCTTCCAGAAACCAGTATCATGCAGGCAAAGACAGCCAACTTCAGATTTAAAAAATAAAGGATGTCTGGATTGAAGTAAGAGGAAGGCTTATGTCTCATAGTTTTATTCATGGATTTCTTCTGTGTTTTGGCACATTTCTTCCTGAGAAGACAATCAATTTGAACTTAGTTCTGTATCATGGAAATGGGTGTGAAGAAAGTGAGACTCATCATATGAAATGGTGATTTATTAAAAAGAAAACACCAAAAGGATTAAGATAATGCTAATTTCTTTCTCATGTTCCATCTGTCATAGCACCTATACAACATGGGGGTTTGTATTTCCCAATACATGCCCTCTCCCTTTTCTCACTCCTTCATTTCCCCATTTTCCCTTATATCTTGACAGTTACTGTTCAAGTTATGTATCTTTCTTCCCTCTCCTTCCAAATAAAATTACTCAGAATATTTTATTACCTGCAGGGAATCTGCTGTTTCATACACAACATGATTCTAGAGACACTTATAAAATGCAAAGATTTGAAAATCAAGCTGAAATATGAAGTCTGGTATAAACTTGACTATACTACTCTTGATCATAGGAGCGGGTTCTACCAACTGAAGAAGCAGTGGGTAAATTCCTGTTAATAAAAGTGGAAATGAGATAGAGCCATCTAGTCATCCAGTCTAAGAATCTTCATGCCCAAATCTCATTCATGCTTTTTTTCCCTACATTTTCAGAGCGATGAGAACTTGAACAGAAATGAAACCAAACAGACAAACCCTGAATTCATCACAGAATAGTTTAGACAAGTGGCAGTCTCACACAGCACAGTCGGCAAGATGCAAAGGATTACTGAAAACCCAGAATGGGGCGAGTTAATTTGCACAGTGAACTGCACATCAGGGCATCTTCCTGATCTCTGAGAGTTTATCCCTAAAACATCTTCATCTGTCTCTTAATTATTTTTTGTCAGAGGTAGGCCCCAGTTGTTTTATATACAGTATGAAAGCCAACAGGGATAAGTAGCTTACTGGAGTTATGAAGTGTCTGGAAATTACAGTGACAGCTTGGTATATAATTTATACTCAAGCAATCAAATATGTAGCCAGATCAGTCTGATCAGATTATTTCTGAAGGTTTAGTATCAGATCTGATGGAGCAATGGTCACCTGGTCACCATACCAGATTAACCAGCTATATAGATGTCTACATTGAGGGGTACAAAGTCCTACAACTTTACGTAACGTTCTTAAGAGGGGTGTGTGGCAACCAGTTAGCAATAAATAGAAAAAAGGATGAAGGGAGCAAACGTAGGTAAGTTAAACAGACATCAACACCAAACTGATACCCACTAAATAAATACATTAATTCAGTCATTTTTCCTATGAACAATTCTTTGTGTAGTAGTGTGAATTTGCAAGGCTGTACCCATTCAAATCAATCATGTGAAATCCACTGAAAGAAAACAGTTTTCTTTCCTTGTCCCCATTAGCTTCAAGAACCATCAGATAGGTGCCTCAAAAACATGGAACAACATCTCACTGTTCAGGTATCACACAGCCTTTGCCAGTTCAAACATGCTGAGTTGGGATTAATACGGCTTCTGGTTTGTGTTACATACCCGGAACCAGGGAGCTGAAGCAAAAGAATTTGGGGAGTGGAAGGAATAAATCATTGGTTCCCTATTTGTAAATGCACTACGTCTGCTCCACCGAGCAATCCCTGCCCATGGAGTAGCTCCGGAAGGCAGGAAGTGTTACGGCCGCGTGCCGAGGGAGTGTTTGATGTGAGGAAGGGTGACGGGATCTGGAGTCTGCGTGTGCTGTCCCATTTTCCTACAAATGCTCACAATCAGTTTGTTGTGATGAATGAGCTGTTCCACTGTTAAATGCTATCAGGCCATAAATCCTCATTCAGCAGGGAATGAATAAGTTCATATGCTCAGTAATAATGTATTCCTTAGCTGACACCAGGGCATTCAGAGCATGAGACATTTATTACAGACAGATAGTAGTGAGATACTTCCAATTATTCCTAACAAGTAGAGATGACATTATGACATAGATTCTATAATTCAGAAATTATAGAAAGAAACCATGAGTAGTAAGTTGTGGCGTCAGCTCTGCATTTGTTAAAAAGAAATGCTAGATACTTGTACAGCAGAACTGCAGAGGTTTTGCTGTCAAAAAAAAACCCAGACACACTACTAGCATGGCCTTTAAATGGTAAATATTACATCCCTAAGATCGTGAGAAACCTAAATGGCACCATTTCAGTGTTGTGGTGTGCTGTGACATAACAGCTAACCCAGATAAAGCAACTCCTTTGGTCATAAAACATTTCTAACTGAGAGCCCAGGCTCTGGCTCAAGTTACCATGTTTAACATATTGCCAAGTATCAATCAATATGGGATTACCATTTACCAGCCTGCAACAAACCCAAGGTACTACAGCAGCTGGAAATGCCTCCGTAAGACAATGGGCACATGTTCTGGGTCAGGATTTCTAGGGTCTGGTTGTAGTAACGTTGGAAGAGAGATAAACAGTGTGATCATTCAGAGATCAGCATCCGCTCCTGAACATGGTGGGCGTGTGTCCTTCATCCATACCAACACTTCCCTTCTCAGTTGGTAATGGGAAGAGGTTGTCTTTGGAGTTTTGCCCCTCAATACGCATTCAGTGCCGGTTTTCAAAACACCTTCTCTATCTCACCTGTGATGCTCTTCCATGGCTGCAGTCAGGTGAGGAGTATCAGCATACCATGAGCCCAGAGGTAGTGAACGAGGAATGACTGACGCATCTCCCTAATACCAGTGGCATATCCATCATACCAATGAATTAAGTATGTATAAGTGCTCTCTTGTGCTAGGCTTGCATCAACTAGGTGCATTTTCATCGATAAGTACAATCACTATTTATCACAGGCATTCGGTTTCCTCTACCTGGAAGGAAAATGCTTTCAGAGTTTCTGGACAGAGTATCTGGAATTGCCAGTTCCAAGGCAGCATTTGGTCTTGTTAGAAAGTCGATCTATCCTGCTGTTTTCAGAGTCCCTGAAGAGAACAGTGCTGCAGGTCTGGTGACACATAGCACCTGACCAACTGGGCCTTTGGACATATCAGTGGCAGTACTGAGTGAAACCAAGGTCCACCAGCCCTGTGTCCTACCTGTGAAGATGGCCAGTATGTAGATGCCCATGGGAGAGCATAGCAACAGGTCAAACACAAAGTGGCATTTCCTTCAGTGGTTCCCTGTTCTCCAGGCTTTGTACCTCAGGCATTCCCTGCATCAGAGTTATTTTCTGTATTTGCCATCCCTTCGGAAATGATGCATTTTTTTGTTCTTCACAAAATTCTGTGGTTAAACCGGGGAACTACTTATTACAAGTTCCATAACATAGTGTCTGTGTCTATTTTAAACTTGTTGCCTGACATTTTTTATTTTAATATCCTCTTTTATATATATATATATATCAGAAATCAGGCACCATTCCCTGTTGACCTGTCCTCTGCCCTGTTAGTCAGCTCTTTGAAAGACGGTGACCTTTGTGGGGTGGATTCTGAGGTGTTAGCTCTTAGTAATCTTCAGGTCTTCCTGCACCGCTGGAAAGATTGTGCACTAGGCTGCCTGTGGTGAGAGAAGCTTCTTATCTACCTCCACTTTTTCCTTGCAGGTACTTCTTAATTTCACATGCTGGGAGAAGATAATCTTCCTAACCAGACTGAGACAGAACAAGTAAGATGGGAAAAGAGAAGAGGACAGGAGGGAAGAAGAGACCTAATTTCAGAAAGCATGCCAGAAATGGGAAAATCATAGCCCAGACTCCCTCTTAGCAACTTTCTGTATGACACCAGGTAGATGAAGGGAACGCAGCAGCTCCTTTTCCCTAACCCGGACCCACAGCCGTGGAAGGAGGGAGGCATTGTAAGTGCATCACAGGTTATCAGTTCCTGACATGGACCTTCTCTGCTGATGAGTACCTAAAACAGGGAGTCTGGTATCCAGGGAAAATGCTGTGAGATCTGTGCCCTGTAGGGAAACCCAGGACAGCCAGGGATGGAAACGGGCAAGAGTATCCGCACGGATTTGCCTTGAGGTCTGCTCTCTGCAAGGACCTACGAATTAAAGGAGGATGTGGGTTAAGCCATATCTCTGAATGAATTTGCTCTCTTTATGGAAGTTACCATCACTCAGAGCAGAAAGGAGTCTTTCACTGCAGGACCTGCTAGGTCTACATTAACCTACTTCCATGCCAAAGCAAACATCATTCCCCCAGGCCCCTCCGCTGTACGTGAGGAGTACAGTTTCAAACCTCCCTTGCTCCAACCACTTTGGGCACCAAATGAGAGACTGCAGGCCAGCTTCTCAGCTGGTTCAGGCTGGCTCAGCTCCTTCAAAATCAGTGGAGCTCCACTGCTGCGATCTAATTGGGGTTTTTGGCCCAAGATCCAGCCTTCAGCTCTTTAAGAAGGCAAGTTATGGATCTGTTTACCCGTTACAGATGTCCCTTATTTTTCCCCTTCTCTTCTCCCCCTCTTTCCTTCTCCCTGCTGCAGTCATGTCCCCCTTGTCCCCTCAGCTACCAGAGCTCACACAGAGAGCATTGTTAGTTACACTTTACAGGGGGTGGAAAGCACTAAATCATGGGTTAGGAAAATAAAGTTCTCACCCTGCAGCAATCAGAGGCAAGCGATACTTCACCACCAAAACACAGCATGTGCAATGGTGCATTTTAACTGGATTCCAGGGCACAGAAATATTTGCAGCTCTCGATCCTAAATTATACTCACATCCAGTATCTTGGATTTTCATATTATTCAAACACAAAACTGTCACCATGTATGTTGGGGACTTAAATTATGTAGAGATGATATTGCATAGAATTTGTTTCGCATCTCTGTGGAAACCTGGCAGCCAACCCACTGCAGAAGTCCAAAGGGGCAATGACAATTTAGGAGAAAGCTGAGAAGCAATCCAAGAAAACAAGCTACATATGCTTCGTTATCTCATTGCTTTTCTAATATTGGAGGGAAAAAAATCATGGAAGGAAGCATGATTAAATAAAAACTGACCTTGAGTAATTTGAACGATAGACCAAGCAGCAGCATAGGATATTTTCACAGGAATTAACCTTCACCCTGGTTAGGTTCCTGTTTGGGCTAGAACTAACTCACCTACAGGCTTGCATAAGTTACCTGTAAGTGGTAGCACTTCGATCTGGGGGAAAACAACTAGCTAGAACTGCTGTGTGTCTACGGAGTGGGTAAAAACAGGCAGGTGTGGTGGCCTGGGCTTTTGGTGAGCAGGGAAAGAACTCCAGAAGCTTAGGACTTGACCATGCCTTCTCCTCCTGTGCTAGCTGCAGAGGTGTGTGTGCACTTGGATGTGCAGTTGCAGCGTGTGTCTGTCTAGACCAGTTGGGTTGTAAGGAGCAGGGCGGGGGGGGGTGGGGGAAGGTAGGTGAGAGGCGGTGAGGGCAGGCAGCCAGAAGATGACACAAGCTGAAACACCTCTCCCTTGGCATAAAATGGCATAAAAGACAGGCAGGGAATGAATTGCAACCCCAAATGTGACCCCCACCTCATGTCCACAAGCAGGACAGCTATTCTCTTGCACACAGCAGAACCGTATCAGTGAAGATGTTCTCAAGCCATCCAGGGGACAAGCTTGCTGCCTGTGCCTGGGAGCTGTGTGCCACACCACGTGGCTTTCACTTCTATATTTTATCTGAGCTGGCATATCATGCCCACTGTGAAATTTGATGGGAAATGACTCTGTGTGAAGGGTCTTGGGTTTTGCTTGTTGCGGTATGCGTATGTCTTAAACTCCAGGAGGGGGGAAAGAATTAAATCATTCTTTAAAATTTGTAAAGATACAGGAATTTCATTATGACTAGACTTTGATAAAGTAAAAAAAAAAAAAAAAGAATGAGACAAATAATGTATAAACACCTCTCAACAACATTTCCTCCAGAGCAATAAAAATTTTGTTAGCTGATGTTAATTTTCATGCTTCTGTGGGAGAAGTGAAAAAGGCATGCTGAAAGCGATATTTTTGAGATGCCACTAATAAAAATGCAGCATAAAAGTAGCACCTCAATTCTGTGTGCCTGCTGGAGAACACACTTTTTCAGCTCAGGTTTTTCCCTGTCTCTGCAGGCTGTGCACACAGCTCTCGCCAAATCCCTAGCATGGCTGGCCTTATCAAGACCATTTCCCAAACTGCACTTCATGCAACCAAGTTGTGCTAGCAGAGATCTTGTTTCTTTTACTTGCCCTCACTTTTGATTTTGTCTGGACCCTACCACAGATAAGCCACTGGCTTGTTGGCATCCTTGTGACGAAGGGACAGAATACCCAGCAAGCCAAATGATGCAACCTGCCTGGAAACTCTGTACCTGCAGGCTTGGGTCATCCTCTGACTGGGGCACCCATTACCCTTTACTGGAAGAGGTTGGATGAAACGGAAGCCCATCCCAGGCGAGTCTTTTCTTATCCCTTCCGTGCCTTTGGAAGAAGCCATTTAGACAGGGCACTGCCTGCCAGCAGTTGTCCATGACTTAAGCTGTGCTTATCTCAGTCAGTTCCTATTTTTGCATGTGTTGTGTCTGGAAGGGGATCAGCAGGCAAGCAGTCCCTGGGGAGCTAAGGGAAAGCACAAGGAAGGTAGCCGGTGGTGCTGGATGCCTCCAAAATGCAGGCAGAATATTTCGAGCATGACCTTACTTACTGAGCCTACTTCATATTCTCTGTAAAACTAGTTATCTCTGAGGGTGACTGCAGGCTTTGCTCCTCGTACAGGCCGCCCGTACTTCTGTGTTCAGCCGTAGCCTCCTCAGATGCCACCTTGCTGAAGAACTTCTCTTCCTCTTCCCACTAACTTCCCACCCTCCCAAGCATTCCTGCTTAGCATGTCCTTGCTCCCTACAAGTTCTATTTTGAGGTGGAAGGCTTCTTGCTCAACCCCCCCTCTCCCAACTTGAAGTTGGGGTTTTGAGGGGACAGGAGGTTACCCAAGCTTCCTTCCATCTCTGCTGCACCCTTGTGGAACCAGTGCTGGGCATGACAGACCCACCTGCCCCTTCTCCCTGGTGTAAAACCCTATTCTCATTGCAGAACAAGAGCGTTTCCACGTCTGCTGCTCTGCGCTTCCCTTGCTTCTCCCCAGAACGAGTGTAACTGTGGGGGAGGGAGGCACAGAAAAAGCACTCCCTTCCACACGGAGGATCTGCAGGCACTTCGTGCTTTTGTTATATAAAATTTTAAGAGGGGATTTGCACATATTCCTCACCGATGTCACATCTACAGAGGTGGAAAGGCTCTGAAAGAAGAGCCCTGAGCCAAACATATACCAGGGTAAGAGAGGAAGGGGCAAGGAACACGTGCAAATCTATTAAGCATCCTCTGTTATCTTCCACTGATATTTATATGTAGAGCACATATGTTTGTGAAGTGTAAAACCCCAGTAAGGAACGGCCTCAGAAAGATGTCTCTGGATGCATATTTATTTTTTTAAAGACAGTACATAGCTATAAAACTCTCCAGCCAATTTTTTATTATTATTTTGTTAGCCTGCCTGTGCATTTCTTTGCAAAACGAGCTAATAAAGCTAAGAAAACTGATGACACTGGTGCTTGGATAACTATCAGAGGAAAAGAATAAAGTATTAGTGTAGGGAGAGAACTGAAACATTTCCAGAACTCCATTAACAGAATGAGAAGCGGTTTCAGAGAAGATGAGCTTCTATATTAGGAAAGCTTTACTTATTTCCTCTGAGATTCTGCCAGTCCCATGGGAGAAAGAAAAGGCAGTGGTGGGGGTAGGAAAAGAAGAGCAGCAAAGAGGCAGGGACTGAGAGGATGATGTGGAGAAAAATACTTTGCCACTGTTTATGCAGGATAAAAAGGGGATCCTGTCGGAAGAGCTTTCTTTAAGTAGCACCTGCCACACAGTTCTCCTGTGGCCTCCCAGGATTGGGACCAGATGGGAGACAACGTTTTTTTGTCCCTGGAGTCGGCAGTGCAGTCTGAGCACGGAGGGATTACACCAGCCACCCACGCACACCCACGCCGCAGTGCAAGCACGGCAGCAGGGATGGGGAGCTGCAAAGAAAGCGCGCGTGCACACACACACGCACACACATACGCACCCCCCCACCCCATCCCC
>VZTU01034122.1:99359-215275 GCA_013400835.1 Zapornia atra | reverse complement strand
TTCCAGGGGCGGGGGGACAGGAGAGGAGAGCAATAAGAAGTTAATGGAGAAGAGTCCTCTTAATGACTGAGCCGTAGCAGCAGGAACTGCTAGAAGCTAAAGTGACAGCAGCAATTAAAGACAAGAACAGCCAACATCTGTTGATAAGATGTGCTGTTGCAAGTGAGATGTGTTTACAATAGCTGAAAGAGATTAGAAGAAAATTTCTGCTCCTCCCCACTTACTCACTACGTGTGACAGCTCTCTTGATATTTTAAGTTTCAGTGTCTTTACTCTTTAGTTAGTCAGTTCTCCCTGTTTGTGCAGTTCCTATTCGTGGCAGTGTGCGAAAGAAAACAAAATTTAGACAGGCAGGTAAATGTGATTGTAACCCCCTTTCCCCCCACTCCCTCAAACTCTGTGGGTTTGCAGGTGGCTGTATTTCTAGTTCACACTTGGTAGAAAAAAGAGAATTTATTTTCTAGTTGATGTCTTTTTTCTGTAGGTAAGAGGACCTATGGCAAAGAAAAAGGTGTGCAAAAATCCAAGAACCCTGGGGAAAGAAGAGGTGGAAACTGTCTACTACAGTAATAGAAAGAGAGATCATAATTTGCTGTACAATCAGAGCCTGACACCACAATTAACACCTGTGCAACACAGGCCCCTGTGAGCACTCTCCAGTCTCATTCACTGCTTCCCTCTGTCTTGGTTACCCACGCACATCAGTGCGTTTGTCAGACATGGATTAATTTATGGCAGCCTGGTTAGCTGAGATTTTATGCCTTATTTACATGGATGTAAGCCACCCGTCAAGCTACAATGGTAGCTTTGCAATCAGCACATCAGAGGCATGGGGCAGAGGCAGGAAAGAAGGGGGATGCAATCCAAATACAATAGGAAGGGCAGGAGCTCAGCATACAAAAGAGTGTGGGTTGCTGCAATCCCAGAACAGGGATTGCTTCTGTGGTCACCATGAGGAGAGACTAGATATCCAGTGAGGAGCTCCTACAGCAGCTGGAACTGTGGGATGAAACCCCCAGTCTGTGAGGTCCCAGGCTTCCAATTAAGCATTTTCCAGGCAGTGCCTACAATACTTCAGCTGAATAATTGTAATAGTCCTCGGTTTGAGCTACCCATTCCTATCTCCCAACAATAAGAGTATTAATTAATTAGCTCTCCCACCTGCCTAGGAACACGAACAAAGACAAATGAGGGACAATGCTGTGGAGGAATGCAAATACAATAAGAAAAGAATCAGCACAAGGAGGGCAGGATTTAATCTGTGGATTTAAGTCTGTCCTTGTTAAAGGCAGCGAGGAGAAGTGTTCTGCTATAGATGTAGGGAGGAACCCTTCGGACTAAAGGCAGAACTGTGCATCAGACAGAGCTGTAAAAGTGAAATCCTGACTAAAATTTTTGCTTGAATGGCTGCTTGAACACAGTGCTCATTTTTTCAGTCCTGCTCCAGTACAGATGGACTGGATTTGACATCTTCTGGAAAGAATCCATGTATCTTCCTCAATTATGCAACTCCTGGGTGAGTGTGAAGCTCTGGTCTGCTGTGGACTCTGTGTTGCTCATTGCTATATATCCGCAAAATTTTTAAAATTCTTTATAGATGTCAACAACTCTAATGTCTTCCAGCCGTCAATGAGTTGCCCCAGAATGAGAAGTTTCATTCTCCAGCCAAATCTGGAGTTGGACAGTGTGACTTTCTTCACAAGAGATGGAATAGTCCCAGCTTTCCCAGGCTAGCTCACAGTTCAGTCACAAACTACCTGAAAAAGCCAAGCAGGAGAAATGGAAAACAATTTCTTCCTTGTATGATTAGTTCTTAGACTCTGCATCCTGTACGATAGACTTTACATATTTGTATTGAGTTGTGGTTAAATCC
The DNA here is from genome assembly GCA_013400835.1 of Zapornia atra. Classification (NCBI taxonomy): domain Eukaryota; kingdom Metazoa; phylum Chordata; class Aves; order Gruiformes; family Rallidae; genus Zapornia; species Zapornia atra. Next base: position 213,402 of record VZTU01034122.1, on the reverse strand, counting down.
TCAAACAACCTCAGTAGTTAGGCATCCAGGTTCTGTAGCAATTTTTAGGAATTTTGGACTAAAGGCCTTAAGATGGAAGGGCATTCCCCCAAAAGACTCTTCTACTTGTATGTATCTCCTGGAAAACTCTCCCTAACGTCCCTTATTCAATTTTATGTATAAGAACAAATTTTGTTCCTTCTTATCTTTATAGAAGTTAGAAGGGCATGGAAAATGCAGGTCTTTTCACACATGGGATACGAGTGTGCACATCCAGGATATTCTGGTTCCATGCAGATATAATCGTAGAGGCTTTCTTTCAACAGCTATTTATTTTTATCCCCAACTCACAATTAGGTAAACAGGCTTCATGTACAAAAAAGGTGGTCCAGCAGAGACAATAGCCATAGCTAGGAGAATGTCCTCCCCTGTGTTACTAAAATATACCCCAGCAGAAAAGAAAATCTCTGGAACAGGAGATCCAAGAACATACTAAAACTCTGAGCATAAAACCTTACCAATCCCTCTAGAGAGCTGAAGGAAAATCCTTTTTCCTTATTCCTGATAGCACACACTTATATCAGATAGTATCTCTCCACTGGATTATATGATTTTGGCAGTAGGATAATCAACGGTAAATGTGAAGCACTGGAAGGGTAATTCAGGCAAAACCAAACAGGCAAGTTTCTCAGTTTTTCTTTTCCCATTGCTCAGATGAACTCTATGTACACTTAAAAAAAGCGTTAGTATTCAGCTCAAACAGGAAGTCCCCGTGCTCCTCGTATGCTTGCACTTTGCAAAGCACTTTGCAAAGCTCCTGACCCTACTTTCATGGAAGTACATAAGGAATTTTCCTCCACTTTCAGTGGAAGCATAGCCAAACCCCCTGCAATTTACGGAAATGAATCTAGGCTCCTCATGCTCAAGTACAACTGCAGAGCGGATATCTGACCTCGTTTCCCTCGGCAGTTTTCTGACAGATAAGGAGAGCAGTGTACCTGTAGGTTCCTTAAGCTTCTCTCCATTAGTGTGCCTGGCAGTTCAGTATTACCTGATGCAGCGGGTTCACTGGGAGCGAAAGTGCAGCCAGCATATAGGTGAGCTCTGTCCTGTCACGTAAACCAGGTTATAATGAATCACACGTTTACAGCCTAGTAAAACCCTCACACTGTCTGTTTTGTTTTAAAGCTTTGTTTTGAGGCATATATGCTTTGCATTGTCCTTTAGGAGGAGTAAAAATTGATTGCTATTTTTATTAGCCTTGCAGAGCTGCTCTGACACCAGGTTCCTGGACAGGGATGGGCTGAGCAGCACCCAGCATGGCTGGGAGGCAGCGGTACAGAAATAACTTCAAAGTCTATTTTCCTTCCTGCCTGGGGCCTTTCAGCAGAGGCACTAATAGTGTAATGACCCACGCCGGCAATCATCGGCTCCAAGGGATGGTGGATTTCAGCTCTGAGGGTATTTTTCCGGACATGGGCAAACTTCTGGGTGTCCCAGATAAGTGGTGCATGTAAAGTGAGCTAAACTACCACCCTATGCATAGTTACCTCGCTGATGTCCGACCTTCCTGTGAGAAAGCAGGTAGGCCTAAATTTTGACCGAAGCGCCATTATGTGCGTCTGTTGCTACACATGCGGAAGTGCTGTGAAGTTGCCTGAAAGGGCTAACAGGACAAAATATCCCACTGATTTGCAACAGAGGTATTTTTACACTGCTTTCCACACAGATTGCATACGTATGTGGGGGAGAAGAAGTGGAATGATGGAGAGACACGCCAAAAGAAAAGTAGATCAGCTTGTGACCTGTGAGCTGGAAGACTGAAACTTATTTTTATTTCAGGAACATAAAATGGTCACAAGTAGACTTCTTCGATTGCTCTAACAAGGCATTAAGCACATTAAATATACTTTGAGCTTCTTCAGGATCACTTCTTAGCTGTTTTTCTTGCAGGTTGTTCTGAATTTAAGGAGAGACTCCATTTTTTTTCAAAACAGGGATGGTAAAATACACAGGGAAAATTAGCAGGTTTTGAAACAATTCCCTTAAGGAGGGGAATTTAAAATTTTCCTTCTGAATACATTACTTACAACAGGCATACAGCACATGGAGGTGAGGTGATTATGAGTACCAAATCTTCTCCATTGAATTCAACTGAATTAGACATCCTGCTGGCTGCATTCCTGTGCTTAGACATTTACAGGGTTGGGCTGTTGCCTAGGGAATTGGCCTCATTAGCAAACTATATGATATATAGCTGTGACTATGAAGTAATTTATACAAACCATGGCTGGCTATTCTTCTACATCGCAGAAAAAGAGAAATCCCACATGTGCCAATTGTTATTTAACTTTGGTGTTAGAACATTGGATGGGCAGCAAGGAAAGGATGTGTCACATCAGTTACAACCATACCAAGGAATTGTTAAACATTCCGTATTTCACAGAGGAAAGCACTTCAGTCCAGAAATACTAGGATTATATGAGAGAATGTATCAGATAACACACACTTCTCTATTTTATTCAGGGAAAGTGCCTCTAAGCAGATCAGGACATCAAATAAAAGCATTAGTTATGCCAACAGAAGTAAGATGTATGTATATGTGTGTGTGTATATATATATGTATGATTTTATATACACACATATATATCAATCTTTTTTTTTTTAATTTAGCATTAATTTAAAATGCCTAGAGACATTTTCATTTCTTCTAAAAAAACCCAAAACAAAGCACTAACCTTCATCTGAGTCCAAGACTGGAAATTGTACAACAATCCAACTTCTATCCAAATCAGAACCTAGATGACGGTGCTTTTTTTCAGGACTCCTAAGCTTGCACACATGCAATGTTTTATATAAACACATATTTTTCAAAAGAATCTGTTTAAACTAGGTTGAACTAAATCACTCATAAACCAAATGACATTTTTTAAAATCAATGTAAGAACAACTTTGTTGTGTAGGCAAGCCCTTAAGAAGTGTCAAATGTGGGAAGCAGAGATTGTAGATGCATCTATCTGATAGTGTTAGCAGAGAGGTCTTCAATGCTGCTATTAGTTTAGAGCAGTAATTTGTCAGCACATCTGAGTTTTGGAAGGGGTACGTCTCTGCTCAAGGTTGGTGATCCTCTGACTTGCCACCTGTTGTGGTTTAACCCCAGCCAGCAGCTAAGCCCCACACAGCCACTCACTCACTCCCCCATCAGCAGGATGGGGGGGAAAGAATTGGAATGGTAAAAGTGAGAAAACTCGTGGGTTGAGAGAAGAACAGTTTAATAATTGAAATAAAATTACATTTAAAAAATATAATGAGGAGGAAAATAACAAAAAGAGATAAATAAGACCCAAGAAATACAAGTGATGCAAATGAAAACAATTCTTCACTTCCAACCAACTCATGCCCAGCCTGTCCCTGAGCCATGGTCCCCCCTTCAGCTACATGCAGCTTATATACTGATACACTGAGCATGTCATTTGGTATAGAATAGCCCTTTGGTCAGCTGGGGTCAGCTGTCCCGGTTGTGTCTGTGTCTCCTCACAAATCCTTGCACACCCCCAGCCTCCTCATTGGTGGGGTGTGGTGAGAAGCAGCACAGGCCTTGGCTCTGTGTAAGCGCTGCTCAGCAATAATAAAAACAGTCCTGAATTATCAACACCATTTTCAGCACAGCCCTAAAGCACAGCCCCATTCTAGCTACTATGAAGAAAATTAGCTCGATCCCAGCCAAAACCAGCACACCGCCAAACAGAAAAATCAGTCTTCATCCATTTTTAAACTTGTTCACATTCCCTTAGCTTAATATGCAAGGATAAATAAGCAAACCCATCACATACTAATCTTACTACCTGGCCTTTATATCCATCGAAAATGTACGTAGCTGTTGCCTCAAGGAGCATGGCAGTGCCATTTAAAACCACAGTTACCAGGTGCCAGACCCGTTGCCAGCTGCCACATGAGAAAGCTGGTTAAGGAAAACAGCACTAATACATAAATGTTATGCAAATGCATCTATAATACAAATATCACAATACTGGCAGCAGACCTGAAAGTGGATGTGGAGAGATTTCTCTGTCAACATTATAAAGTAAGAGCGCTGAATGAAAGGACTGCCTTATATGTGCTTCGTTTTGCTGGCCGTGCTACTGGGGTGATACAGCTCATGTGGAATATTCCGGGGCTCTCGGGAAGCGACTTGTGTGCAGCCTGGCATATGCACACTGCACGGGCAAACATAACTGTTAGAGAAATGTGCACATGTACACAACCACGGTTCTGCCTGTGGGCATTCAGTGCTGAGCTGTCAGAGGAGGTTTTGAAGCAGCAGGTATAGAGATAAAGGACTTTCTCTTGTTGGACGTCTGCTTGGTGGGATTTCCAGTCAATGAATTTCTCTCCTCTGTGCACTGTTGTATTGTGGCCAAACAAGGGATGGATTTCTCCTGGCATTTACTCACTGCCCTGTCCAAAATACCGTAACTTTACTCTTTTTGATATTTAGCAAGAGTTCCTCTGGATGCCTGCCATGGGTGGAATGTACTGATTTGACTTTTCTTTCCCATATTGTATCATCAGTCATCTTCTGCTGGAGGAAAGCCAGGTGTGACACCAAGGCCTTTGCTTTGGGGTGAACAGAACTTCAGGGAGCAGCACTTGGAAAGCCTGCAGCAGGAGCAAGATGCAGTGTGGATTTTGTGCCCAATTCATAATTCTGCCCATCAGATCCTGAGATAAAATAATCTTCCTAGAGAAAGATAGGCTGTCAGTGAGAATATTTTAATGCCATGCATTAAAAAAGAAGAAAGTCCATGACACATGGGCTAAACAGATTCAAGGTGTGGGGAGCTTTGCAGGGGAGATAAGCTGATGAGTGGTAGCTCTATAAAGTAAGAAGGAAGCCAGAAGCAGGAAAAGGTCTAAATGGAGTGGCATTGATGAAAAATAAAGATTCCTTTTAAGGGTTGAATGGCCTGTGGAATCTTGACCTTAAAAATCACCATATTTTGGGACTTAGGCTTTTGATTTTATAATGCAGAGTATTAACATATATTGAACTTAAAAAACCATAATCCCAAATTATACAGCAGTTTATCATTAGTAGGATTATACTAGTGAGTTTGTGTTATGACATAACCAAAACTAATGTCACTAATAATGATGTCAGCACTTCTTGTCATCGCTTTTCGTCTTGCTTAACACGAGAGCGAGATGGCTCTGAGCCTCTGGTTGGTCCTAACCACCTTCCAGCTGCATCTTCTGTATATGGGAGCTGATTGCCCTGCTCTTCTCTGCTTCCTTCTGTGTGATTGTCACCTGCAGTGGGCCCACTTGAAAGAAAAAGAAGATGAAAACCCCAAATCCCAGAAGCACAGTACTTGGACTGCCCTCTTGCTTTTTTCCCACCCTTCCAGTCAAGCATGATTTTAACAGGTTCTATCTTGAGAAGTACTAAATCCAGAAACCAGTATTTTATGCCATCTGGAAGCTTGATATCCTTGTTTTTCAAATGGCTTACAAAAATATATCTAATTCTAAATACTCACAAATTATGGACTGCTAAAATCTGATTCGGAGCAGAATAAAAACTAATCGAACAAGGTAAATAGAAAAGCCAACCTAGTGCAGTGCCTGGGGCTAGTGCCTATTGACTGGGGGAATCAGCTCAAAAGGGTTGTCTGAGACCTGCTGACAGAATAGGAATGATGTTTCCCAGACAGAAACACAGCATGAAAATGTAGAAATGCTTGTGTAGCACCTGGAAAAAGTAAGGAAGGCCGGGCAGGGTACGAGGCTCGGGGACAGGGGGTGAGGCTGTTTTGCAGCAGAACTTGGAAGCAGGCACTGGTGTCCAGGCGACTGGAGGAGCTCAAGCAGGGAGATGGTGGCATTTTTATCACAAAACGCTGAACATATTTAAGTAGGAGAAGAGGTGAGAGCCATGGAGACTGGGAAGAGAGGCTCAGTAATAGTACCAGAGGAAGAAAAGCTGACAGATGAAGCAGGCTTTTGGCCAACCTCCTTTCCACACAGGAGAGCAGCAAGTGCAGGGGCTGCAAGGATGCTCTGCAGCCAAAAGTACAGAGTCCTTTGCCTTGGGTACTAGGAATGACTCCAGTACAAAATACAACTTCTGCTTGGCACTGGGTTTAAAGCTTCGGTGAATATTTATCTTTAGTGTGTGTGTATACAACAGTGTAGATGTATACACATACACACGCTTTTTGTTCTCTTTCTTTTCAGAGCTGCACTAAAAACAATCAACAGCATCGCCAGCTATCTTTGAGGTTACTGCCTTCTCAGATACATGCACTGGTGGTTCTTCTCAAGTTTGGAGGGTGAAAGAAAGGCCAAAAAATATAAATAAATAAAAATAAAAATCAGGTAAAGGAAGGACTCAACTTCCCTACCCTGTCATTCTTTGGTGTAATATAAATTGAAACCTCTGTTCCTGAATAAAAACATTTGCAATACAACATTTGAAAAATACATGAAAACATGTACTATTAATGGCTACATAATGGGCAAGGAAAAAAAGCTGCAATTGTGAGGAGATTTCAAAAACTTGGTGGCAGAAAGGAATTTCACCCTGTCTGATGTCTTAGGGAGTCACTGTGGAAGAGTGTGAGGTTTGGGTTGACATCTCTTGGTATTGCAAGCAATTGCAGCTTTGACCTAACCTAATCCAAAGTGAGCTGTATGCAGACCTTTTGCAAAGCTTGAATCTGCTGCACCGATTCTGTGTTTTCAAAGAATTACATTACACACACGCAGATTGAGGGAAAGGACCCTGACTTCCAGGAGCACGTCAATCTTGCTCCCTGCAAAGGAAAGGGATTTTTCCCCACTGTTTCATCTGGAAGGAGAAACCTCCACCCTTACAGCTGCAGCAGACTTTCCAAACCTGACCAAATATTATTTTAAAAAACGAGTCATTGATCCCTAAATGCATCCCCAGATGTTCATATTGAATTTGCAGTATTCAGCATGCTGAGCTTAATTGTCCATTCAAATCACCCTAACTGAGGAGTGCTCTGCTTAAGGGAGTCACCATATGCCAATATAAAACCTGTGTTAAGTGACTGGAGAATCAAGCCTACGCTGTTTTACTTTGCATCGCTATGCATTGCTCTAATCTGAGGGAGAAATAATTGCAAACGTTTTAACTGTGAAAGAATAAGGAGTCATAAAACCTTCAATCATATTTTAATATGCAGTCACACTCTACTTTCATAAATAGGAATTGGAATAATTATAAAGACATCATTTTTAATTGTCACTCATCATTCAGTTGACTCCTTAAGTAGAACACAAATTTAATTAATGCCTTCGATTTTAGCGTCAATTGCCACATTAGATGTTCTTCCATATTCATTCCATCTGCTGCAAGTAAATACATTACCACTGCACATTTATACACCCATATAGGAACCAGATCACAAATTCTCCTGCCTCCTCATGACCTATTGTACAGCAAGTGGAAAAATTTGCAAAACATAGGCACAGAAAATAAGTTTTGGCTTGATACTAGAAATATTTTCTTATAAGCATAAGGAATTTGCTCAGCTCGCAGGTATTGGTTCAGCTAAGAACGATATGTTGTGCTTAACAAAGATGCAGAGCATGTTTAGGCTCTGAGATGCCAGTCTAAACATCTCTGGATTACCCAGCACACAGGATATAAGACATCATTTTGCTATTTCATCATTTCAAGTCCTTTTTCAGCTCTTACATTTTTGATAGCCAGCTTGGTTTAAAGACATCAGGTGATTTACACTAGACCATGTTCCTCTGTGAATTGCACCAGTGGTGAATTGCACTCCTTGTTGAATCGTTAGACAGATCAGTATCCTTATGTCACTTGCTATAAGGTAAAGTCTTCCCAGTCATTCCTGTCCTTTTCTGACCTTTTCTAACTTTTTCGTGCCCTTTTTCTAGTGTAAATCCTCAGACTTTCAGCCGCAGTCTTTGCATTGCCTCAGGCAGCCGCAGGAAACTCTCTTCCCTGCTCCAACCCCCTCATCCACTTAAAGGACTCGGTTAGCTGCACTTGGAGACCCGTCCAGGTTAGCTGTGTGCCACTACTCCTAGTCTGTGTTCAGGTCACTGTGCTCCTGAATGCTGGCTCCATGTGATCTGCGTCCTTTATTCTTGAGATATATGGGAGCAACGCCTTGGCAGCCGGAGCAGGCACTGCTAAATAACCTGCCTCACCCAGTGGGGAGCCTGACACGGGGTCAAGGCTAAGGCAGCCCCAGTCTGTTACCCAGCACCCACCATGCATCAACACCACAGGCAATGGTCATTATGCTGCTGTAGGGAAAAACACGGCAGCTCAAACTGGGAGAAAAATTGAGGCAAAGGAAGGGAAGGAGAATACACAGGTCACCCTAATTCAGTCTGGTCTAAGAGAGAGGCATGGGGAAGAGAGAAATATCCCAGGTGGAGGAGGATATTCTGAACATGCTGATGTTGCTCATTGAAACTTGGTCCCCAAGGAGTTTCAGTATGGGACACTGAACATTGACCTCTCTTGCACTGGGTCACTACTTATGAAAAAGATCACTTTTACCAACTGTCCTTTCTGTGCAGAACTCTGAGGCCTTTCACTTCCAATTCCTACCTTCTCACACCCCACCGTGCTCACTGTGCTGACCTCCCAGCGCAGACCAGGGTTTACCCAAGGCATTCAGGTCCCCAGGAATCTGCTCAAAGCTAGCCTGATGGACTGCTCACAAGGGACATCACAGCATTTTCTGGGCCATTTCCTGGTGTCCTGAAGGTTTTTAAGTATCTATAGGCTTTAGGAGAAATAGTTGGTACATCCTGGGAACAATTCTGCAGGGAGCACGTAATGATGGTCTTTACCCTAGTGATTACAGGGTGTAAGGAGGGAAAGGAATGTGAGCCCTGATGTGAGCCCCAAGGTGCCAGAGGCACACTGGCAATTACCACCCTAAACACAACACTACATACTTGTAGTTAACTTCTCTTGGATGCAGTTATTTCCTCTATCAAAGAGCCCAGATGAGTGAAAATCCCACACTTACCCATGGTCATCTGCTGAAGTGGCATCCCCAAATTGATAATCTCTATTATGACTTCCCCAGCTTCTGCCCATTGGGTGGAATGACCTGAAATTCAGGAAGAACAATGTGCCCCAGGATCCCAATCAGTGCTGGTGCTTCTAATTGCCGCCCTGCACAATGGGCTGCTGTGTTATCCCTGTTAGGGACTACCCTGGGAACACTGTCATCTTCTGAATCATCATTTCGGTCTTTTAAAGTCATCTTAAACAACTAAATAATATGACTTAAGCATTTGCTTAATCAACTGGCTATTTCCTACATTAAGACAGCCTGCACATGCTGTAGAGATAAAGTCTAGTTCTTTAAAACAGGGCTGTAACTTACTTCATCAGTCATATAATTTTAAAATAATAGGGCAGATTTGGACACGCATTTTAAAGCTTTAAAAAAAATGTTGAAAACATAAAAAGTAAATACCTATCAAGGTGATATTTTACAGTAATTATGCTTTTAGAAATTTTTTATAGGGTTAAAAAATAGGATATAGGGTTCAGGCTTGACATGGCTCTATAAATGAATGTGCTGTGTAGAATAAGTACTTTAGGATATAATGTTGAAAATGGTCATGAACCACAGCTATAAGCAACATCCTGACTTGATGAACTTTTTTACAATTGATTAAGTATTAATTAAACTAATTTGAAATACCTTTATAAATAACAAGCTCGGACTTATTTGAAAACACAATTTAATTTAGAAGATTTTTATGAGCAAACAAATACCATGGTCCACAATTTAAGATTAGCAGGTATGAAAAGGAATGTTTCTTAAGGAATTCTGAAAGACCAGTCCTCCTGAGTATTTAGTTTCACCATTTTATGTTGACTTGTTCAAGTACTAAAGCCCACTCATCGAGGTTCAAGGCACTGTCTCCCAAACCGTTGTACATCTAATAGGTACAAACCTCAGATTTTGGAAGCAATGTGATCACATTTCACATCCAATCCAAGCAAAGCCTTTAGGCTAATTTACCTCCACTGTGCTTAGCCGTTTCTATTAAGTACTAGAGAAAAATAGTCATTTCTTTCAGACTTCCTATATCGTTTATCAAAAATCTAAGCAAGCCTCTCTGACAATTGCACAGAAGAGGTTAAAAGCACAGGTGTCTGCTTACCTCTTATCCAAGCATTGTGGATAGAGTTCTGCAATGTTGGCGTGAGGAGCAGCCGAAGGAGGGAGTCTTATGGCAGCAGGATGGTCCTGTTTTGGCTGGAGACTGCAAATAAACACCTAGGCCATTTCTACACAGAGTCTTGAAGGCCACGGTGCCTGGAGAGAGACCTTTTGCTTCATTAACTGCAAAAATTAATATTAAAGTTGACATCCGTAAATACACTAATGAGCAAAAAAGCAGTACATGCTAAACATATATGACTATAGTACGCAGATCTCCCCCCCAAGCCATGTTAATGTCACCCCAGGAAGGGGACAGCTAAGGTTGGGGCATAAAGGATATTGAAGAAGTTACCTCAGAGGGAGGAAAAAGAATTGAAGACCCCAAAGAGGCAGTTGACGGGCTCTGCTCCTTCTCCTCCACTTAAGACTGGGACACCTTCTTGGTAAGCATTGTGGCTTCAGCTTTTTTGGTGAGAATACCCGTGACAGTATTTTGCTATTATTTTAATTCTAATCATATATCATCATTATTGCAGTAAGCGCATTTATCAATGGCAATCCTAAACTTCTATCTGTCACTTTAATAAACTTTCTGTTAGTTTGACTTTGCAAAACTGTCTCCGTGGAAGTCCTTCAGGGGCAAACGTTGCCTCTGACATGTATATGTACAATGCCTTAGACATAAACCGTTGACCAAGTCTGGGACTAAGACTAGACCCAGCCGTACCTAGACTTCTCTCTAAGAAGTTGTTTAGAAAGCAGGGGGATCCTTCCCAAACCCCATAACTCAATGGGAGGCCCTCCCTCAGCCACAGATCAGACTCTCACTCTTGATGCAACACCCCCAACCCCAAAACACAAGAATTTACAGTAGAGCTCAATTGCAGAGGTGCCAGTTCTGGTCACTCATCACTTACCAGCTGAAATGATGTTTAGTTGTTCCCATGGAATCAGTTCTTTCGGTCACTATATGTTCATAGTGCATATAAAGGACAAACTGTGTTTTCACCTGGCAGGCAGCAAAAACAACACAGCTGTTCACTCATTCCCACAACCCCAGCAGGATCGGGGAGAGAATCGGGGGAAAAAAGTTAAAATTTGTGGGTTGAAATAAAGAAAGTTGAATGGGGAAGAAAATGGAGCTGATGATGATGAGAGAAGAATATACAAAAGACGTAATGTACAGAGCAATTGCTCATGACCCCTAGACCATGGATGCTCATCTAATTCTTGAGCTGTGGTGCTCCCTGGCCAACTCTCCCCAGCTTATATACTAAGCACGATGTCATATGGTACAGAATACCCCTTTGGCCATTTTGGGTCAGCTGTCCGGGTTGCGTTCCCTGACAGCGTCTTGTGCACCCCCAGCGTTCTCACTGGCAGGGCAGTATGAGAAGCTGAAAAGTCCTTGACTTGGTGTAAACATTGCCTGGCAACAACCAAAATATCCATGCGTTATCAACACTATTCTTGTACTAAAATGTGCTGCTAGGAAGAAAAATAACTGTATCCTAGCCGAAACCAAGACACAAACACAAAGTTCTTGAGGGAGATAGGGGACAGAAGAGCAGTAAGTAGGAACCATCCACTGAATATTATGCCAAGCTGCTGCCAGCTCTTGGGGAGATGAGGGAAAGAGCTGATGAAGGAGCAGGAATGTTGATCTTAGGGCTAATGCTCCGTTTCAATCTGCAATCACAAGCTGTGCCCACCAAAAATTCAGCATCAGAACAGAATGGTATCCAACATGTCTTCATTTAATTGTTTCTAACTTGCTTAAAAGAGACCAAGACCTCTAAACAGGCAGTCTGAAGTACAGGCACAGACAAAGGTGATGTTTCCCCTATTGCCCTCACGGGAGTTTGATCAAGGACTTGTTCTGATGTTCACTTTTCCTTTTCCCACATTTGTCATTGCCTTTTCATCCCAAATTGTGCCTGCACTGTGATCAAGCTCTGTGTTCTCATCTAACTCCTCCTTTTAGCAATTCCCGCAATGGGCAGGGCAGAAGTGGCACAAGAACAAAAGACGGAGTCAGGAGCTGCTATCCAAAAGCCAGGAGGTGGGCATTTCTCTGCTGTTTCAGAGCCTCATTATTCTTTCTGTCCACTACATTTATTGCCATGGTGTTTGGGAATTTCAGCCCTGGGTTCCAGTAATGAGCTATTCCTGTGAAGTGCCGTGTAGACACAGAACAAAGAGATGGTCCTTCCTTTAAGATCTTACCGTGGACGACAGCAGATGGTGATGAGCAGACAGAGGGGGAGTACAGGAAAACAACAAGACAACTGTGAAACTAATTAGGATTGTAAAACTCTGGACAAGTCTGGTCACAATAGAAATATTAGTGGTTTTGGAGGGTACATTATTTCAGCTTCAAAATCGCTGAAGCAGCAATGAGAGTAAATCTACAGGCAATGTTTTATATGCCCTTGCTTTTGAAGAAGGAAAAACCTAGTAGAAAATTCCTCAAATCAGTGTGGATGCAAAGAAAATAGGAAACCTAGCTATAAAATCACCCTTTTTTCTTTTTTTTTTAATGTTGCATTCTTGCGAATTGGTCAAAATGCAACTCTTTTATATTTAAGGACAGTTAGCTGTCCTTTTCATGTGTTCATCTGTCCTGCAAAGGTCAAATTAATGCTCTGATTTTTCTTTTTTCTTTTTTCTTATGTGGTAACAGTGCTTTTTTTTTGTAGGGACATTGCTTGTACATACCAATTTTTGCCACTCCTGGGAGAGTATTTGTTTCTGAAAGGCAGCAGTGTCCCTCTATTAATACTGCTTAATTTAAACAAACAAACAAAAAACACCAAATAGACACTTCTGCCTTTCAGTTTAGAAATGACAAACTCTGCTTCTCCTCCCCACACTGTTTTCTTTCGCCCTGAGCCGTCCGCATGCTGTCATCGTCTCCGCATTAGTCACGTCTCAGAGATGGCAGAATCAGCTGAGAATTTACAAATTGCCATTATAACTTTGGCTGTTTGGGCTTCAGATTCCTCCCTGGTTCTCCTACGTTCCGTCTTCTGCTTGTGCCATCCATCATGCGTGCTCCTTGCTGTTATCTTCGACAGAGAGCTGTTCATTAGAAACATCCCTTCCTACGGCTTTCTTTGCATTCCTCACTTGCTTCCAGCTATTAGTCTATATAAAGTAATGTGGCACTACTCTCTGATTTATCTCAGTAGGCCTTGGAACCACACTAATCGCCAAGTTATGACTGTCTGCATATCAGGCGAAGGAATGTGTGGGTAGCATTTGTCTCTGCGAGGAGAGAGACCAAGAGCCAGCCATAAGGGTGTTATTAATGTTGTGTCTTAGGTTAAAGCATTAGCATGTGTCTTAGTGCACTGAAAAATGCGCCTGCAGATTTTACCTAATATTCTAGCCTTCAACAACAACAAAAAAAACCAAGCTCACAGCCCACACTCCAGCTTCCTTCTGCTGTCCTCAAGGCAGCCACTGGCATGCCAGAACAGCCATGAAATAAAACTGTGTTTCTAACGTACAGCATTCACAGAGCACACAGTGACACTGTGCTGCCTCGCAGGTGCCCTTCCGTTCAAACTGGTGGCCCAGCCATAGCGAGATGTCCTGGTAAAGCAGAGGTGAAAGCACAGGTGAACACCTGCCCGGGGAGGGCCACCATCTTTGCACCAGGGAGAGAGGGAAGGGGAACGAGAGTGAGGCAATACCCTTCCTGCCTGTGCACCTTATGCTTTACATCTTTGCAGCCCTTTGCAAAACCACTCAGTACTAGTTAACTATTGTATTTTATTGTTTATTTTATTTTATTTTTGTTCTGTCAGTCCTCAGAGCCAGGTAACTTTCTGCATAACAAAAGAAGAATCAGGGAAAAAAAAAAAAGAAAAAAGAAAAAAGAGGAACACCATTAAATGTGTATTACAAGTTTTGCCAGTTTCATTCATATTTGCAGTAGGACACTATTGCTTCTTATATGGATTTCAGTAAATTCTGAAATATATATATAAAAACATAAAATCATTTTATATATAGCATGTATAACATATATAACATAACTCAGAAACATACATATATGCACACGGAAATGTTTTTATTTTTGTGTGCGTCTGTATCTATATCTGTGCCTCTGTGTGTGTAAAAATAGTACAGATGGGATGGAAGGGGTTTATCTCACCCAACTTTGGTCACCTAAAGGTTAAATGCCTAATCCAAAATGATTGTCTAAGGACCTTAGGATGGTATGACCAACCCTACAGATTCAACAAGCCCGTACTTTCAGGCAGCTTGGTTAACATGCAATTAGTACCGTCTTATGCACAAACCAAAAATGTCTAAAATGAATCATTCCTAAGGAACCCATATATCAAGAGGCAGGGCCCTAAAATTTTGTTACAAGATCAGATCTTTTCAGATGAGCTGTACTGACCAGTTTTGCACTGGGAACACCCTCACTGAAAGTCGTGACACTGTAAATTGAGTGAGTTGCTGGCTGGCATTCATGGCATTCACACACACACTCTGTGACCTACGTACATAATATATACTGTGATCCCACCATCCTCCAGTTCTGTTGAATACCTTTGTGAGCAAGCAGGAGAAAACCCGGCTGGATTGTCTTCAGATGTCACTGGTTTACAGCAAGGACAGAAGCAGCTTGCTTAAGTGAAGGGACACCTGACACACTGGAGTTTGGGTTATGGTCTGTAATTGCTGGAAAAAGAGAAGATGCTCAGGCTAGTAAGCCAGAAGCATTGGAACTGAGTATCATCTCTTCAGTGGAGTGAATCAGGGAGATGCTCATAAATCCTTATTTATTTATTCCACCTTTGGGTTCTTCAGAAGCCACCCTGCATTTCTTTCAAAACAATTAGATGGTGAAACTAACCTTGGGACGGATGCCATTTGTCCCACCATTTTCCACAGTGCTCTCAGCTTTCTGATGAATGACTCTGTGTGAGCTAGAGCTGCGTTCGCCTGTTCAGTGCTCCTGAAAGTGTGCCTCCTGCTCTTGCCTCTGTTGGATTCAGCAAGTAGATGTTTTCTCATGGATGAGCACATACCGATGGCTTTTCTCCCACCTGTCTGTAGAAACTTACTATTTCACAGTCAAAGAAAGGCTGAACAAATGTTGTCCCCAGCAGAACTTACAGGGAACTATTGGGAATGACAACTTGCGTTGGCTTTTAAATTACCTTTGGACACACCCGGAGGGGTAGCAAATACAGCACCGGCTGAAACTGCCTTCCTTGTACATGGATATTTTCCATGTATATTTGCGGCAGTCAGTTGTGAATTTTCAGTAAACAGTAGTGGCTTTTCGTGGATTACTTCCCAAATGTTTTTGGTAAATGATTTTTTGGCCTTGAAGAACCCAAATGGAGAAAGTTTTTAGCAATTACTAAAAGAAAGCACCGCACTCCTAATTTTTTCTCCAAGGGAGGTGGATTTCCCTCTCCCTTTCCACAAGATACTCTTTTTATGGGCAATTACTTGCCTTACTGCTGCATATAACGCTACTGTATACAAAGCATTACTGTCTGACCTCCTTGTTAATTATGCTAAGCGGTACAGCTGCTTTCCACTAACTGATGAAATAAAACATAATAGCTTGCTTGCCTGAGGACATTGGCTCTCTGAGTCCAGAAAAAAAAAATAAAAAGAAAAGAAAAGGCAGAAGCAACGTTTGACCTTTAATCTAGCTTAAAGTTTAGATATATGACAAGGGTTGTTGGAAGATGGGACTCACACACGTGCTCAGACGCTGCTGACTCCAGAGCTGGTGTGGCTCACAGCACATCAGTAACCGGGGCTGGAGGGTAAACCCTTCTCTCTCACCAAACTGTAAAGTAAGGGCATGTGACGTCAGGAAGCAAAAATACGGTTGGAGTGTTAATGATAGGTCCTGTTAAGGCTGATAGGCTGCGCTGTTCTGACCGCTGCTTCCCAGGCACTGGCGGAATTCGCAGGAGGGAGCATACATTTGTAGGTGATGCCCAAAGGAAGAGAATTTCCCCACAGCCTGAAACAAGAACTTTTTGGAGAATGGCTAAGTAAGGCTAAAAAAGGCACCTCTGTTGATGCCATCTGGTGCTGCCCATTAATCAGACAACTATTCCCTTTTAATTAGGGACTAGCCCGGGTACTCCTTGTTACATCAGCAGCACCACAGACACAGAAACAGAGAACTCTTTATGTTCTTAATTCTCACTTCAGTCCCTACTACCCCATAATACTAGAGGGAATTAGTTTTCCATTGGGGTGCTACATGATTTCAAACCTCTGTGGCCCTTATCCCTAATCTTCATGTAGAATTCAGTGAAATAAAATACTTTTTTCAAGCTCAGAACTGGATGTTACAGCTAGAAGGACACGTTACAAACCAGTGGGAGGATTTGCTTTCTGTGTTTACACGTGAGGAACCTGAGACAGAGAGGAACTATGTGACCCAAACCCATAGCGCCTGGAAACTCAGTGCCCCAAGTTCTGCTTTTTGGTCTCTGAAAATGTCTTGCTGAAGAACATGCCTATGGTGGAAATAAAGAAAAGTCTTTCTTTCCCTCATGACTTAAAAAAAAACCCTCAAAAAGTGCTTGTGGTCATCACGATTACCTGAGTATCCCATCACCTAAAAAACACTGCTCTGCTATTTTTAGTTTTCACTTTGTCACTGTGGTGTCAGAGGTCTTCCAGCAGAGTGAGGAAAAGACCCTTCCTGGGTCTGTTTTCCAGATGCCTCTCAGATGAAGAGGATGATGTTCCTCCTTGGCCCCCTGCCACTCCGTGAGCTGAGCTGCAGCGAGCCCTGTTTATAGTTCACATGACTGAAGATAATCCCAACAATACATGCAGTATGAGGAGAGTACAGCTGGGCTGCTGGGAAAATAAAACATCGGAGGATGAAAAAGGAGAGGAGGTGGGGGTTTGGGATCTCTGAGCTTTTTCCCCTGCAGCCAGGGTAATCAACACAGCCATAAATTAAAAATTTATTCCAAGACAACGCATAAGTTACTCAGAAGTCATCATCATCACAGGGCTCTTGTTCACAGAATCCGCTCAGAGTTGGAGGGGAAAAAGCAAGTCTGCAAAGGGAATTGTTATTTTTATCGGTAGTTAGTCATTATTTGTGGTCTTTCCAGATAAGAAGGCAGAACATATTACAGTACTTATCACTGACATTATCTGCCATTAGACACAACTGAAACGGATTACTGCTTCTATTTTTTTTATTTGTTTACATTTTTCAGGCACAGAGCAGTTACACAGAACTCAGCTCCATATTCTTTTTTTGCCTTCCTAACTATGTATAAATAACTTAGGAAGCAACAGCTTTTTTCAGAAATTAAAGAAGTTCATTTCTGTCATGTGTCTGAGGCTTTTGTGGCATTAAATGTGACACTGATCTTGTGCGCAAAGAAAATCCTTTTATATTTGTCTGTTCAAGTATAATGCAACATTGATACATATTCTTCATTAATCCAGGATTGAACTTTATGATCTGAAACACTGTGGTATCCATTAATACCGGTTTTTAATGACAGAATATAAATTCTGCAAAGCACAGAATGTACTTGATGGCTTCCTAGTCTACTTGAAGGCCAAGTCCAATAAATAGGGTATAAATAACATATATTGGAAGAAAAGTTACTAAGATCATTGAAGCCAGCGTGGCACAAATTTCTGTGACATTCTGTCTTTTTCTCTGGACTATACACCAGCCATGAAATCTTTCCTGCTTTTGCCTGTAAATGTCATTTGTTGAAAGAATTTTTCTAGCTGTTTGGGGTGAGTAGTATATCTGCCTGTAGTTTCATTGCCAGTTCTTTACTCTGGTTATTTACTGGCTTCATCATGCTGGTTTGCACTGTGTAATTGTGGCACCTGGACAAGATGATTGGAGAAGTTTAATGGGATAATACTCAAGAGCAGTTAGCAAAAAAAGAAAGAAAAAAAAAAAAAAGGGCAACCCACCCCCAGTAAAGCAATCACACCTTACAACTTCAGGTCAGATAAATATTTTAAAGGACAAATACAGCAGCAGGACCTACAAGCAGGTGAAGTAACAAAAGCTGCTACTCCACAAGCAGCTGTAAGCTTATTTATTCAGATACATTTTAAAATCTCCTCCTCGTCATTCAGGCAGCTCCTGGGATAATCCCAAACAGCATTTATCAGTCACCTATAATTGTAAAAATCTCTTGAACGTCTGTGCTGGAACTGGCTCTGACAAGCCCCTAATCAGCTTCAAACACTAAGTGTTAACTTCCCCCCCTCTCCAAATCTCTACAAAACACGTCCTTCCTTAACAGTGGAATTCCTGCTTTCCCTTCAATTCCCACACACTGTTTAGTCTGGGTCTACACCCAGGCATAAACTCTAGCAAGGCAAGAAATAGAGACCAGACAGTTACATATTTCTTCTCATATGCCTTCCCTTTAAGGACTGTTATGACGTATGGAAAACCTACTGCAGGCAGCTTTTGTCTCTTTGGAATTTACTCTCCAAATTTTTTCTTTCCCCCCTCAAGGTCTATAAGGTAGATGCATGGGGTGACAGGAGCCTGCCTTCATTATGTGAGAGGTAGCAGTAATATTAAAAAACGACTTCTCTGAGTTATTTCTAGAAGTTGTGCTTTTCTTTTTTCTTTTTCCTTTCCTTTCCTTTCCTTTCCTTTCCTTTCCTTTCCTTTCCTTTCCTTTCCTTCCTCTTCTTTTCTATACAGAAAGCTTGTGAATGTAATGTATGAGTGAGATTTTATTCCCATTTATTTGAGGTAATTTGTCATTTATTATCTGGCTTACGAATTTACAAATTTCAACTGAACTCATAATTTCCCAGCTTAATTTTTACTGTATTCCAGGTAATTTGGGTGACACCAGAGTGAGCAGAGCACACAAAGGATAGCTGAATCTGGCCCCAGATATCCCTCCCTACTCTAGCCTGATAGCTTTGCTTTCTGGAGTTGTTAGAGAAACATGAAGAATCCCCCAAACCGAGCCTTCAGCGTTTTTCCATCTTTTGTGGCTATGGCATTCCTTACTGATTTGGTTCCACAAAATGAACACAAACCATTTATTTGCTTGGGTGTTTGAAAACATATTACTGTACGAACACAAAGGATGAAGACAAATGCCTGGCTTTTGAGCATAGAGTGGCTGTGCCTCGGCAAGGGCCCGTGAGCTAGAAGTACACAGGAGTCGTGACTGGAACCATCAACCAAATTTGACCTTTTTTTTGTTCCAGGAAAAACTTATTCATCTGCAATACCCAAAATGTCGCCTGTCCCTCTTTTGTTTCAGTGAGGCTGGGAAACAGGATTAAAGCGGCGGTAGGGCGAAAACTGTTCTTGCAGATTTCCCAGCCCAGCTGAAGCCGGGACTGACTGGAAAGCCCCCAAGAAAGCCTGGAGCCTCCCAGTCCAATTTGGAGACTTCTGGAGCCTTATCCACAAGGAACAGGGATGCGGAGGGTCAGGCTCAGAAAGCGTCAGGAATAGCCTTTGGCGTGGTATTTCTGGACTGCCGCTTCCTGCTCAGGCTGAAGCAAGGAAGCGTGGAGTACGTGGCTTTTTTTTTTAAGTAAGGTTCCCAGAGCCCCGGGCCAGTGTACTCTGCCGCTAAATGTCAGGAGCCAGGCAGCAGAGCTAATGAGATTTGCGTGGGATATAAGTCGCCAGTAGACGTGGTGTGCTGTCCCTGATATAGCAAGCAGCGTTAAGTGGATAAAAGAAGGTGCCGGGGAGCAGGCGTCAGGGTGCCGGGCCTATTTCTGCACCGCTCTTCTTGTGGCTGATGCAACAGGCTCCAGGGACGGCCTGTACCTTGGTTTCCTCTGCAGCAGAAGCGTGCTGATGGGGAAGATACCTCAGAAGCAGCAAGCCTTATCGTTTCCCTAGCACAGCTCAGAAAGCTGAAGGAATGCTCAAGACTGTTACCTGTGCCGGAAGGGTGCAGTGGGGTCTAGATCGCATCAGCCTGACATTTTTGTATAAAAATCATGTTTTCGTATTTGGTATGTCTTGACATCCTCACTAGACTGTAATAAGATTTACCCGGAGCATTATGATAATAAAACTGTTACAGTTCATTTCTGTGGTGCTGCTGTTAATATTTAATGGACAATGAGACAGGTGTCCCGTTTTATGAGGCCACAATATGTTTCTTGACTAAATACACCATGAATGCTAAAGGGCTTAGTTTTGTCCTTACACAGGAACATGGTTATTGTTAAGGAAAGTAGGATGTCTATTTTATGGCCCAGTGTTGTCCCAGTTTAGAAGAGGACAAAATCTCCTAAGCCACCTACCAGTCCCGTTTGCTGTGTCCAGCTCCCAGCTTCTGTGCCTCAGAAACTATCCCACGAGACTTCAGCCACTTAACAGAGAAGGAAAGAGCAGCCACCAGATCTAGAGCAAAAAAAGAAATGGTGATATTTTCTCTTGCCCACTTCAAAATTTATCTTTCCTAAAACTACAGCAGGGAGAACGAAGAAAGTGGCATGCTTTAGTTTTGTTCAGTTGAAAGGAGACTGCTGGACTGTAGGGTCAGGGCACCACCCACGTCTGACACTGGTCAGTAGCACTCCAGTGCTGGGACATGACGGGTAAGAGTTTGCCTAATTGCATGGTAAGACTCGGAGCCTCCTGAAATGAAGCCAAAATGAGCATCTGTGCTAGAAATTCAACCCCATGATCAGGGTCTTCTTTGTTCTGCCTCTTGCAGAGTGTGAGCTTTTATTTTAGGTTTGAACTAAAAAGCTTCTGCGCTTGTTCTCGGATGTTGCAGATGGTCTAAGAGGAAATGTGTAATCTTTGGACATTTTGGAGCTGAACATCTATGACGTACAAAAGCAGGGGAACTCAGTTACCCGTGCTGTCCTGCGTACTCATATCTATATCTGTCAGAACGATAAAAAAGAAAGCCATAATAATTTATGGTGATATAATCCCATGTCACGTGTGAAGGTAAGACTCACAGTAGGTCCTGTTGCTTTGTGCAGTCTTACATTTTGTGGCAATGTGCCATGCATGGGCAACATTACCCACTTGTTTCTGCCTGATCAGTCTGACTTGTTACTCTCAGGTGTTTTGGTGAGTAAGTCTCTCATAGAGGAACCTCATTACCTCAAGCCCTGTTTGTGAAGTCAGTAGGAACCCGAAGCAGCTGTACATCCTCCAAGGAAACCCAGAGGTGCAGGATGCCAGCCTGTTCTTTCACCAAATTAGCTCCTTTCTACCCATTGCAATGCTGGTCATGGTGAATTAAAGGCTCCTAACCTTCCAGAAAAAAACACCAAACCTCAGTCTAACCTCAGCAAGCTCACCTGATCCTATCTAAAATGGAGCCTGAAGAAAGAGGCAAACTAGGTCTGATGGAGATTGACCTAGTCACACTAGGAGGGGCAATGTGGCTGAGCACCAAACAGTCATTTTATAAGGGAATAGTAAACCAATAGCAGGTCTGCTAGAATTTTCCTTCTCAGTATAATTATCTTACTATTTTGAGGGATTTTGTGGGTGGTCTTTTCTCGGCAGAAAAGAGGCAGCCAGGTCTCAGCACCTCCATGGGTGGCTGCTGTGCATGCAAAGAGGTGTCCGAGTCCACATGGTCAGACCCCATCTGGGGCTGGCAGTGGAGAGATGTCGCGCACTGGCAAGGGTATGGGAAGGGTGGGAGGCTGGCAGATAAGATGGAAAGCGAGGGGAGCAAATAGGGATGAAGTCAGATCCTCTGCAGCGTACCGGCATGGCAAGCCTTTCCCTAAATGTTATTAAGTATCACAGCTCTACCATCTGCTCAAATGTATGCAGTGACTGTGCACAGTAACTTCAGATTTTCTAGTAGGTGAAGTGAGGGACAGAAAGGGCAAGCTCAAAGTTAGTGACAATGCCAAGTGTAAGGCCAGGTGCCATGGTCTCTGAGGAGCAGCGAGCTGAACACTTCCTTTACCACATGCAGCACAAATGTAGCCAGGTAAACGGGCAGATGCGGCTGTTAATTCAAACAGCTCCATTTTTCCTGATCTGTCCTTGATTTCCAAATGCATAAATAACTCCACGCATCGTGTCTCAAGTGACACAGCCCTTTGGTACATAGAATACTTGAGGTCAGTCAGGCTTGATGGGGCTCAAGCGACTTGACCTAGTGAAGATGCCCCTGCTTGCTTGCAGGGGGGTTGGAGTGGATGGCCTTTAAAGCTCCCCTCCAACCTGACTCATTCTATGATTCTGTGTGAGATTTCCCACTTTAAAATATTTTAAGGTTTGCTTTTGTGTTTAGAAGTCATGTTTTAAGCAGACTATGGATTTAAGCATATGCAGTGAAATTAAATTATCCTCTCAGGATCCTTGGTTATGCTTGATGGTTCTTATGCCATTATGGAAATGGAGATCCTGTTTATCTTTGCAGGAAGTTTTTTACTGGCTGCCAGTTATACAGTCTAGGTGTGTGTGGGGGAAAGCAGCGATACCTTGTGGGGTTAGGCAAGAGTCAAAGGCAGTCTGACTGTATGTGCCAGACAACAGGGCAGATGTGAAAGGGGGCACAACGCTGAACAGGGCCTTTAGATTTCAGGCAGTTCATGAACTGACTAATCCTCCCTTCGATGATCTCTATCCAGCATACTTTTACCATGTCTTCTTTTTTGAACAGCCAGTTACTGCCTGTGCCAGCAATTCACAACCTGCTCTGCATTTTCTTTATTTTATAGGGAGACAGAGTTTCCTGTGGTCTTGTTCATGTAATTCTCATCCCCAGCTCTGAAAGGTGAACGCTGAGTGTAGAGGAACTATTACTGAATTTATTTCTCTCCTGGGAGGAGAGAAGCTGCTGTGTGATGTCTTCTCTTAAATTCCCTAACCTCATTACTTTTCCTTTTCCACTCTGAACAAGAGTTATCTTCCACCCAACATGAAAACTGCAAAGGACAACCATAACCCTCCACCTTCAAGAATCACAGTAGTAAAGATAGGAGAATGTACTCTGAGCAGCTTCAGTTTATAATTAAACCATTTGTCTTTTACAAAAGGTGTTTAGGCTATTCTTGTGGAATGTATTATTTTCTTATAAACTGTATTTTATGCAGATTTCCTTTCTGTTGGAGAACCAAATATTAAAACACAGTCCCAGCAAATCAGCTGCTTCTACTATCATTTTTATCTGATGCATTTGGGACTAGAGCAGACTGCAGTGTTCTTTCAGCTGGTGGTTAAGATCATCACTGCATGCAAATGTTCCTCATAAATAATCACAGGATCTGCCTCTGCGAGGTGCTGAGCAGCTTCAGCCTGTACCAGTATAAAACGGGAGCCTGGCAATCGTTCCACCTCTTGGGATCCAGGGACAGACAGGGCTGAATACTGAGCTGTGGGCGTGATTTCTTTTTCCTGCAATTGGAATGTTCAAGACACAAGGCAGATCTTACCACAGTCATAGCTTGAGCCATGTCCATCTGAAATCCCTGTTCAACACTTCTTCAGTTTTCCTGAGTTCCAATGACTCGGCAATTGAAGTCACTGGACCATCCACCCCATCAGGGGTCATGGGACACTCCAGTGGACATTTTACATTTTCTGGCCCTTTGCCTGGCTGCAGCAGGGTGCCGCTCTACCATTCTTCTCTTGGCTCTCATAAGGACCCAGAAGTTATCAAACAAACCTTCTCAGCCAACCTGACCCCATGGGTCAGAGCCTTCAGGTGGTATAATTCAGCACAGACCTGTCGAAGCCACCCAGAGAAGACACAGGCAATGGGTTTGGAGATAGCTCAATGCATCAGTGCTTTCTGCTCTCCAAAACCATTTTAATCTGTCCACATCAGCTCTTGCCTTGTTTTAACTTGTATCTATTGTCTCCCTGGCTTGTCAACTCACAAGTAATGAAAAACATTTTGCTGTGTTCTCTTCCCTTCTATAGCCAGCATTTCCTAATCGCCTGAGTGCCTCACATTCTCCACAGCTGGCTTCTAAGACAGTTGCAGCCCTGGGTGCAGGGCTGGGTATATCAGCTATGGTCACGATTTATTTTTGGGATGCAGGAGTATGCCCACATCTCAGCAGCTGTGAATGCTGGCATGTGCTGGGGACAGGAAAGGTTTACATTGCCTGGATTCCAGGGGACTGATTTAGAGCGACTCATTTTGAGGCAGTTGGCCAGATAAAACCCATGCCGACTCCCTCTGCAAAGCCACCATCTAAAATCAATATGGTCTCATCTTCAGCTTTCAGGTAGTGCCCTCATGAAAACTAGCCTTTGCTTTGTGTCCTCTTTGTGTTGCACCCCAAGTCCCTGGTGGGCAGAGGACAAGGGGCACACGTTGGGGTTGTGTGTTTATTGGCCTTTACAAGGTGGAGAACTCCCCTAGCAATGCCAGTGGCGTCAGGCCCCATTCTCCTCCCAGCACATGGGGAATCAGAGCCATACAGCTCAGCAGCCTTGTGTGTTGATGGAGAGGTGATTTGTGGTTTGTTTTCCTTAGGGTCAGCATCCCCATACCACAGTGAGACAGCAGATGATTAATTTCTGACACTTTTTGGAATGACCAACAGCCCATAAAGCATTTTGCTCTTACCCAAACAAGATATGACGCAATGATTAGAGGAACAATTAAAACTCTGAGCATGTTATTTAATGACCGTAGCACTGACAGCAACAGCAGGACAGTTTGCCCACTCCAAGCATGGATTTCTTAGTGACATAATACCTTACAAAGTTTAAAGCATGCTTGTGGTTGTGACAAATGAAATAATTTGATAAATTAAACATTGTTTGGACAGAGACATGGTTGGTGAGTGCCAGCTGATATTTAGTTCAAGGAAGAACAAAGCAGCAGGGACTGGGGAGCTTTGCTTCATGCAGAGCTCTGCTTGTGCTTCGGCTTGTTCGTGGCGTAGTGTGAGGTACCGCAACCTGCTGGAGCTGCCTGGCAGGAATTCTCTGCACCTCATCTGCATCCGATTCGCCGTGTGACAAACGAGATCGCCCAGGCACAGCTGGTAATAGAGGTATGTCCCGAGATGGCAGCTCACCAAAAATCTGGGTGGGACAGCATATATTTTAGAAATGCCTGATGCAAGTCAATGGCTGAAGCAATCCCTTTTTTGCATAGTGGTTTAATTAACAACCACCATGTTACTGTATTCTGTACGATTTGCTGTGCTTATTGGAAGACTCCTTTTCTGTGACAAGGACCATCCCTTCCCCTGATGCTTCTTGCCTCGCTGGTCTAAGGAGCAGAGAAGGTCCCTCAAGTAGGCAAACCCCAGCATGCAAGGTCCAGCTACGGGGTGAATTACCACCAAAATCACCTTTCTCCACTTCTGGACCCCGTCAGCAAGGGACCGAGGGTGCCTGGAGACACCAGGTAGACAAGCATGAAAGGTCACCCCAGGCAAGACTGCTGTTGGCCATATGGGCTTTTGAGCCAAAGGCACACAGTCAGCTTGCTAGGGCTGAGTGAAATTTTGGGAATCCGTCACGATCCCTAACAACACTTTAAAGGGCTGTTTGTGTCTTGAGCTTTTAAGCTGTGAGGGACTTGGACCGTCCCCCTATCTAGACTGTAAATAATTTGCGACAAGAGCTGTTTTTATCGCTGTGCTTCAAACAACACTCAGCATAGTGCTGCAACCAATTATATAAATAAATTATATAATATGTCTTTGGGTAGCTTAAATACCATGCCGAGCAGTCAGTAGTTGAAAGTCGAAAGATGCCAAAGGCAAGTTTGAAAATGGAAATAAAACATTAAATAATTTGGTTGGACTTAGTACAGTTTTTTCATTTTCTGTAGCAGGCTGGTAATAAAGATATTTGTGTTAAAATATTGTTGGCCTATAGAGCAGATGTCTTTGTATTACCTTCTCTATTGTGTTTAATAACGTATTATATGCCATGCTGTAATCATAACACATTGTTAAAAAATTTCTACAGATACAGCATTTACTTTTGATTAAACAATTGTGCTGGGAGTTCAGTGTATCCCAGTGTAATTAAATATTATTATTCTGCTATTTTGGAGCAGTTAATTGAATTGCACAATAGGCTACTTTAAGAGAATATGAAGAGTATCCTCCTTTGTTTCTAAAACTTAAGGTAAATAAATTCACTCTTAAACACTTCAGTGCTGAATATTCCATACTGTTGAAGTTCAAAACAAATCACATTTTCCTACCTGAGCATGGTTTCTCAATACTGGTAAAGTTCTCATAAAACAGATTACAAAGTGAGGACCAAGGTGAGCAAAGTCTTTGAACATGTCGCAGATACGATGTGCTGGAGACCTCACCAGTATAAACAGATTTAAATCCATGGAGCTAGAGAAATACATAAGATCAGGCTCTTTGATCCTTTCTTATTCAAGGATTCTCTTCTCAGCATCAAAGAGAGGCCAGGTGCTCTGTACTATAAGGCTGCATGTAGAAGGAGAGAAAAGAAGAAAAGAGGGCAATGGTGAGTTCAGCTGGTTTCAGAGGAAATCATGGCAGCAAACATGAAATTACCGTGGGCAAGGAAGGGAAGGCAATACCTCTCTCAAAAAAAGGTCATAATGGCCGGGAATGGCATCGCTTCTTTCTCACTACTGATTTTCAGACATGTTGCTGAAGATGCCCCTGCACAGAAGAAATTACAGAAGTCAGTCTCTGCTGCGTTTTGGCAGGACACTGATTTTTGACGCACATTCCGTACCCTTTGAATCTTGATACCCAGAAGGCATTTGACTAAGTGGAGTGGGGGGTAATCACCAAGATAGTGCCTGGGGGAGATGAAGGAGAAAGAGCAATCTTTGGGCAAATAACCGCTTTAAGATTATTAGGAACTGGCACAGGAACGTGCTGCATTGTGCCCGTGGTAAAAGGGAAGCTGTCACTATTAAGGTTACCAGGTGAAGGTGTCATTGACGTGGATAACTTGATCATTAGCTTCTTAGCACAAAGTTTGAACTTTAATATGCATTACTGAGCCATATATCATATAACTTCAGTGTATTAGTGTGGCAGAGTATCCTTATCTGAATGATTAATATTAGGTCATGAGTGGTTGCTAAAAAAAGGTGCAGGAAAGATCAAAACAGTGCCCTAATTAAGCAGCATCCCCTCAAAAAGACCTACAACTCCAAGGTGACTCCTCAGTCTGTGCCCCTCAGCCTGGCGGCACGGTTGTTTGCCATAGCTTAGGGGAGAGCAATTAAAAGACAGTGATCTGTGACGGGCCTGATTCCTGGAAGAGGGAAGAGAGAAAACTATCGCCTGCGAAAGCTGGCATGCAGAGAGCCTGACCCCGCAGCATAAGCAGGCTGTCTGGAGAAGGGGCTGTTTGAGTTATGCCTACCCAAAGCGTGAGCTGAATTCCAGGCTGAGGTCCCACAGCATAAAAAGGGCAAGCGTCGCGCTCAGCTGGCATGAAGGTATAGCCTGGAGATGGAAGTAAGGAGATCATCAGATCGTAATCGAGAAAGAAA
The DNA here is from genome assembly GCA_013400835.1 of Zapornia atra. Classification (NCBI taxonomy): domain Eukaryota; kingdom Metazoa; phylum Chordata; class Aves; order Gruiformes; family Rallidae; genus Zapornia; species Zapornia atra. Next base: position 185,783 of record VZTU01034122.1, on the reverse strand, counting down.
TGAAGGGACCTGCCTGCTTCTTGGAAAGGGTGCCCTCAGGGAGCTGGGAGAGGTCTCAGGAGAGGCGAGATGGGGTCAGGGAAATGTGAACCGCATCTACAGCTCATTCGAGGAACATAAGGTCACATTTACAGTATTTGCTGATGAGTGGTGACATTTTACTGCACATCCTGGGCAGCCTACCCCACGCTGTTAGAAACCGTAAAGTAATTCAATACGCGATAAGGGTGTCACTTGATGCTCATCAGATCTGAAACCTCCGTTTCTGCAAAGAGCCACACCCTTCTGCTGAGACAAACTGTTAAATAACAAAAGCCTTTGGACCTGGCATTCCATGAAATGCAAAATCAAGGTTAAATGTCAGTTCTTCAGTCTGAACCGTTGGGGCCAGTTGAGGTGAGGCAGTCGGTCCCTGCAAGGGGGTAGGGCATGCCTCACACAGCCAACTGCTTCTTCTCCATGTGTTTTCCCAACATCCTCGGGCAGATCGAAAGCTAAAAGCTCCTACTGGGGTAAAAACTTCTTCTCTATCTCCCCTATTTTGTTTACCTCACTCAAAAACCTTGAATTGCACCTTAAAATAGTTGACAAGGCGTAACCTTAGGAAACCACATTCACAGGGTTCAAACATATTTTGGGGCTTTGCTAATATGATATTAAAGTGTATGAGACACGCTGGCTACCATTTGGTCTGAAGGAAACAACAGATGCCAGGTAAAATAAGAATCCTGTGCTGCCAGTTGCAGGGCCTGGAGGAAATACCAGAGATGTCAATGGAGTAGAGGACGGTGATAATTCTAGGCTATGTCTACACAGCTTGTCAAGCACAAATAGGGAAAGTCTGGTGCACCCCCTGACCCCGGGCTCTGCATTTGTGCCACTGACTCTACAGCATTTCTCAGCCAGCCTGTTGGGATGCGCATTGCGTAAGAAACTCAGGGTTATAAACTGTGTTTGCTTCTAGGTGAAGCAACACCAGGACCATGTAAGAAGGATTGCTTAGATGTGATTTGCAGCCACAAGGGCAGATGGGTTAGATGGCAGCTGCCAAGGCCGTAAAAGTTTACCTGCCCTCTGTACGAGAGCCACAAAATATCTTCCTCACACCTTCCTTCACCCACCTGTATGTATGTCCCACCCCCCATTCTCCCTTAGAGTCTCATCTGAGCACAAGTGTCAGAGGGTTGTTGGTGAACATGGACTGCGGTGTGCACCTGGTCCACTCTAGATAGACAGCACCTTGGTATTCAGAGAACATCTCCAGAGGACTCTCTCTGGTGAGGCTTCACATGGAGAAATTGAACCTCAGGTCAGATTTCTTCCCCAGTCCTGGTAGGAAGCACGTTCCAGTGATGTCCTCCACCAGTGGGAGAGCGCACACAAGAAAGCCATGCATGCTTTACCCCATCTCTAGGATTTCCTACTGGATGGCACCTTATAGAGAGTTATCTGACTGTGAATCTTTTGCATCTCTGCTGTATTTTAGTTTTTGTCCCTTCCTCTTTACTTTTCCGCTTGTTATTTCTTGCAGAGGAGGGCTGGTACCTCTCCTTCCCCAGGGATTTCTCACCACACCTTCTGTGAATTCCTAATTTCAAAGGTGTTCTTCAAACACCTTTCGTCTGCTTCTGTATCTAAGTAACATTTAGATGTCCTCAGGTGAAGGTCCTTGCTATATCTCAAGAGGAGAAACAGAGACCCCCCAAAGTCTTAAGTGTGAGATACATGTGATTACAGAAACCATGGGTGAACCGTTTCAGGCTATTCACAACTCCTGCTTAGCGAAAAAATAGCCAGAACCAGGGTAGCTATAGCAACATGCGTATCACCACGTTTGAGGGAAGTCTAGCCCTCATAATGGGTAATCCAATCAAGCAAACAAAGCAGATACCTAAGTAAACCTAATAAAGTTATTAAAATTAATTTAAGATTAATATAATGATATAAAGATCCTTTGCACAGCATGCGGCAATTTTAACTCTTCAGCCTCAGCAAAGAGTCGGGCTTAGAGCGTCACCCAACTGTGCTACAAGCAAACTGTTCCTTGGAAACCAACCTCAGTTGTCAGCCTGGTGCTTTATACATGCACGTCCACACACACACGCACCCACACTGCACACACAGATCAGGCCTGCTCCCTACACGTGTGACGCTCGTGCATGTGTAACGCTTTCTGGGAGCCACCTGCCTCCATTGTCATGTCAGCGGTTACATCCTTGCAGACTGGGCTGGCACTGGGCTCATGTCCTTCTGCTCAAGAAGCAAAGATCCTTGGAAGATATCCTTGGCCTACCAGCAGCACGGAGCTTCAGGCACAGCCCTGCATAGCCTGAATCCAGGGATGAAGAGGCAGTACATACTCAGGTTGGACCTCCCCCCTTCACAATATTGATCATCTTCCAGGTAAGCTCACAACCTGCCCTTCTCCAAGAGCCAGGGACACGCTTCCCAGCAAGCAAAGGATAAGTGTTTCCTTTTGTCTGAAAAGTAGTGAATGATTCCTAAAAGTACAAATTTACATTTTATGATTTTGGCCCTTTTTCCACACTGTTTGTCATTCTTGGAACTCCTTCCCTCTTTTATGATCCAAGCAGCCGCCCATTTTCATTTAAATCATTCCCTGAAACACACTTTTCTCTGCAAAGCCTCTGGCTACAGATGACTGGATATGGCGGCAACCGAGTTTGAATTCAGAACAAGGGTTTTGTTTGAGCAAATTGTTTGGGGAATAGCCACTTTTTATACCACACCTGATATGCAACAGGGTATTAGCATGCAAACAAGGATTTATTATTCACAAGTCATTATTTCATTATTCTTCTGTTTAAGAGAGATCCAGTCCTCTAATCACAGCACCAGGGGAACAGAAACATATCACGTCACTTAGCGTATCAATTACAGGCCTTAAATGAGGATGAGCAAATAGTCATTGAGTGGTTTGCCAGTTTACCCATTCTCTGGGGGGTGGGGTGGTGGTGGGGGGGGATATATTGAGTTCTTTCTGCAAACAAACAAACAAGCATTTTTGGGTAGCCTGTTTGCAATCAGGGTTTTTTTTTCAAACAAAATTCTGTCATGGAGAAAAACACATTTAAAAATTGGGGGGGAGGGGGGGAGAGGGAAATTGTGTCATTTTAAACCATTTCTTTTCCTTGATTTGTGGCTAGTGTTTTGTCTCTATACGTTTTCTAAGCTGGTTTGCAGCTCCACATGGGAAGGATTACTTTTCAGAGTAATTATCGATGCTTCAATATTCTTAATAACTTTCAGCCAATGGCAAAAAAAGTCAGAGAAGCTGCAGTGAAGAGCAGTGGCAGAGGTGGGAAGAGGCTCCAGGAAGCATTTGAGCTTGAGAGTTAGGACCTCCTCACCCTCAACATGCACCTTCTCCCATGCGCCCACGCACATCCACACAGCCATGCACATGTGCACACATAAGCACATGTGCGCATGGAGGCACATGTGCACAGCACATCTCCACATGCTTCACCAAGGGCCATGAAAGCTCAGGATCTTGGGGGAGGAGAAGGGGGGCTGGGAAACGAGTGCCACAAGACTTTTTGGCCCTGTGTGGGTTTCCTTGCACAGAAAAGCATCGGTGGATTTATGTGCTACACGCAGCAGTCCAGATAGATAATATCGATGTGGGAGGAATGCCCAGTTGTCTGTGTGGGCGCAGAGTCTCATCCTTGAGTACCATAAATTCCTCCTGTGATCCAACCAAAATTGTGTCAATTCCATCCAAGACATCATTAACCTCGATAATCGTCTTGTCCCTTTGGTCTCAAGGCTCTATTATTTTTCATCTACTTTCTCACTATCTGGAGGCCCAGGAAAAAAAAAGGGGAAGAAAAGAAAAAAGGCTGGATCATGCTGACTTAACTGCTCTGTCAAGGACTCAGTGGCTGGGAACAGCACCCATCCCTGAGAAGAACCCAGCTGAATAAAGCTAGCAGAACCATTTGAGACGGAATAATCAGGTAAATGCTGATAAGTGCCCCACGGTGAGACAGAAACGTTACACCAAACAAGCAAAAGCCTCTGGCTAAATGTGTGTGCTCACAAGTAAATACTAGGTGGCCTCATGGCATCCATTCATGAGGCGGCACTGAGAAGTCACCGTGCTGACCGTGGCCACTCCCTTCTGCATCCCCTTCCCACAAAGACCTTCGGAGCCAGCTGCTGACTTTGGCTGGGGCTGCTATAGGAGAGTACTGTACCACAGTGGCCTGAATTTCAAAAAAGTCATTAAAAGTTCGTGACTATCCCACCTTTCCACACAGTAAATACACCCACGTGTGTGGGGGAGGGGGGGCGGGGGGGGGTGTGCTTGTGTACGGAAAACGGGGCAGGTATGAAGAGTGCTATGGAAAAACCCCCTGAAAATCACATCCTCAGTGCAGCGTTAAGATGCAGGCTGCCTGTAGCCTAAGTACCTCTCTTCTAGTTGTTCTCTGACTCCAAACCCACCCTGCTGCTTGCTTTCTCTCCCCAGAGGAGGCGGATGCAGCCACTGGTTTCGCTCGTGCCGGAGGCTCCACAAAGCATGGCCTGATCAGCACACCCTGCAAGGCCATCACCGGGGGTGTAACCTCCTTGCCCACCATTCATAAACACTTCCTCAGAAGAAACTCCAGGCGCTCCAGCACATTTAATTTTAGGAAAGCAGCTGGTCCAAAACAGTGGAGATTGTATTATTAGTCTCTCTCTCTCTGGGGCAGGACTGATCATGCTTGGCCTTGGACAGAAGGGGCAGACGCAGTTTAGGAGCAGCTTTGGTGTCATGCAGAGGTCTGGTTTTCACTCTGCCAACAATTTGGCTGTCCAGTGAAGGGGAATGACCAAGTTTGGGCTCAGCCCTGTTCTGGTGGCAAGCTGAGCTTGAGGAAAGGGTCAGAGGTACGCAGGAGGGTAAGTGATGCTAGGGAAGAGATGGAAAAGCAATGCAATTGCCAAACAGAACCTGTTCTTCAAAATCAGACAAAGGAGGTAATGAATTGTTGCAGGAAAAAGCCCCACTGATGCTAAGGACTGTGGCCTACACGTTCCTGAAAGGGTGAAATACCCATAGAGATGCCCTGCCAAGCTGAGTGGCACCAGAATATCTACTGGTCCAGTCTGACCCTTTATACAGACCAACTTGAGCCACAGAAACTCTGACCCAAGCCCACATTCCTCAGCCCAGGGGCAGCTGTGTGGTGCCACCTGAGCCCCCCCTTAATTACTGAGTATGGGGAGCATATGGAAAACCTCAGGATAGGGATACAGCACAAAACATCTTTGTAGAGTGCCTGTGCCAGTAACATTGCCCTGCATCCTTCTAGGAAGCAAGCCAGGGAGCAACGCTTCAGCGAGAGGAGCTCTGAAAGCCTTGATTCAATTTGTACCCAGCTCAGCTCCACGACTGTCTCTTAGCTGCTTCAAATTACTTTTTTTTGGCAGTCCAGAAATTAAATGTTAACTCAGAGAACTGTATTAATCTCTATTAGCAAGGAGCTGGAATCTAAATAGCTGGAGCATGGGCGTTCTGGTGTGTCAGCTGCAGCAACGTGCATTTATCCAATCTATAAATCAGTTTGTCTGACAGAGCAGTCAAATGTGCCACAGAAATACAATAGTATAAGCAAAGTGTTTACCTTGAAATTGTCTTATGACTTACTTAAAAAAATCCCAAAACAAATGGACAAACAAAATTACGACAAAAGTACAAACTGACCTGGGAAGGCAAGAAGTCCTAAAACAGGTTAAAAAAATTTTATTTTAAGCTTTTTTTTCCCCACGTTACAGATTGCAGTAGCTCGCTGCAGTGTTTTGGCTGCTACTGGGTGTTTCTGTAAGGGGAACGGCCTCTTAAATTGTTCTTATCTAAGGGAAGAAACTGAATTTCTTTGCTGTGAAACACTGTGCACGGAGAACACCTTCTTGCCATCCACACCCGTTTCTCTTCTTGAGGCACTGGCCAACACCATGTGCCCAGGGAAAAAAAGGGCAAGAAGTGCTAAAATGAGCAATTACTAAGGAACCTGCCCCTAGCAAGAGTTGTCTTCTAATCACCAGGCAATTTATTGTTATTTATGATCCAAAGCATGGTGATTTATATCCCTTGTAATTTGTTATTCTACCCAGTGCAACACTTGGTGTTTGTATTAGTCATGGTCCTTTTTAAATCTTATTTCTTTGCTGACCTCAATAATAGCAGCTGGGGCAGTAAGTTCCACAAGTTAATTATTGGCTGTGTATAAAGTCCTTTAAAAAAAAAATTTGCATTTTACCTATGTTTGCCTCCTCATCTGCTGGAGTCTCTCCTGCTCCCACAATCTGTGCTTGGCTACTTCCTCTATAAGGTTCGTTACTCTGCTTTAAATCCATCTTCAAAAATCATTGCTCGTTTGTTCCCTTTGTCAGCCCCGAGCCTGTGCATCCCTTTGTGTGCAAACACAGGCTCTGTGTGACAATTTGTACCACAAATGCCTGCTCCATCAGCTTTCCTCTGGCAGCATTTTAACTAAAGGTCTCCAGGTTGCAGAATTGCTTTGCCCTGGCAAGATGATCACAAGGGTGTTGGTAAACAGTAACAAAAATCCAGGAACCCTTCCTAAATTCTCTTCCTAATTAGGAAACGAGCCCCTGAGCTGGGCTTTGGATCAGCCACGCTTGCACCGTCTGCCAGGGCTGTCACGATGGGGAAATATATTGTCCCTGAACAGATCCTGCCTGACGGTGCAGACTGAAAGCAGTGCTTCGCTGGGGCTTGCCTCTCTCCCCTGGCCATGGCTGGAGCCCCTTCCCTCCCACCGCTTCCCCTGCGCTCTCCCACTGCCCATTCGGGATGAGGGGTCCTGTCTGCTCCCCACCAAGGCACAACTACCACGGACAGGGGGCTGGTGCTGTGCAAATCCAGCTCCAAAACTGCCCACCCTCTCCCTGTCCCCTCTCTGCGTTGCTCCGGAGGAGAAGGGGGCCTTGCTCAGGGCTGGGGTGCAACTGGTGACTTCCCAGCACTGTCTCAGCCCAGCACCACACCACACTTCCTCAGCTCACATGGGGGTTTAATTTCTCGCTTACCTGTCTTGGGAGGGGTGTGGGAAACCTTCTTTCCGCTACATTTAGACCCCCTGCCTGACCCCAAGTCCTCTCCCACACAGCATGCCCAGCCCCTACTCATGACTCCAGCTTCCTTATGATGCAGAAATGCCTCATCCACCCCAGAACATCTCCCAGCTCACTGTGGACTTGAAGAAGGAGCAGCAGAGCAGTTCTGGGATTAAACCCGAGCAGATACAAATGCCACAGAGCACCGTGTTTCTTTTCTGGTGGCTTTTCCCACTCCTGCTTGCAAACTCGGTGATGCCACCACAAGGAGTAAGTCTGGGCAGATGCTCGGTGCAAGGCAACTCCAGCACAACCACCGTCCCTCAGCCCTAAGCACAGGTTACAGCCAGCACCGAGGCCCACCGAAAATGCTTTAGCAAAGTAGTGCTGCAAATTGCTCAGACTTATGGTCATTTGGTTACTGAAAATGTCAGAAGGGCCGGTGAAAAGCAATAGGGACAAGATTTCCTGACTCCTGTTGTGCTCCCCATGCTTCTCTGTTGAAAGTCAACAGAGAGAGAAGGGCCCCAATCCCCATCCCCATCCTCATCTCCACCCCAGTATGCCTTCCTGCAGCCTCTACTTTGCTTCAGAAGCAGCTATTAAACAACCCATGAGTATATATTTGTGATGGTACTCAGTAAATCAAATATCCATTTGGGCTAGACATGTCTGGTCTTCTAATTAGCTCGCAGTATTTGATGTTGACAGCTCAAGATCTCATAATGAGTTTTGCATTGCAGAGTTGTTTCTTTTTTTTCTGTCTCTGTTCTCAGCCCATCGCCTGCGTATAGCGGTATCACTGGGAGCCCAACTTCCATTTTTGAAATGGTAGTTCTGAGTCATTCTGGTTTCACTGAAGGGACTCCAAAACTAGAAAGGAAAAAAAAACCCTACCCAGAGAACCTAAAATACATGCTTTTAAAATAGCAGGGTTTAAATTAAACTCATTAATTTTGGAGGATAACCCAATGTACTTTTTGGTTACTTGGGCTGGTGAGATGAAACACACCTCTCAATCTTGCTTCAGAAGCTGAAGAATTTTCTTGATGTGATCGAATTATGCAGGAAACACCAGTATTCATCCAGAGTCCCTGCACATCCTGATCCAGTAATCCTGGAGAAAGTGGGATGGGAGGAGTCAAGGCAGGCTGGTGGGAGGTAATCAAGTGTCAGGGAAGCTGTGGGCAGGAGCAGGAGCATGGATGGACTCAAGGACACATCCCTGCCGCAGGCACCATGGCTTGTTCTAAGGGGGCAGGCAGCAAGCCAAGGGGGGCTGTGCAGGAGCATGGCATGTGTGTTTGCAGCTGTGCATGGCAGGAGTTGCGAGTCTGCAGGGGACTGTGTCCCCGAGTGCTGGAGGTCATGCAGGGGGAAGGGATTTTCCTTGAGCACCGGGGGAAGGAAAGTGGCAAAAGCCCCTTTGATTGCATCTAAATCCCACAGGCCTCAGGAAAGAGATGAGAGGTTTTAGTGGGGCTTGGGGCAGGGATCTCTGGCAGCTTGGCTGGCAGGAATGGACCAGTGCAAGTTGTTAGGGAGGGATGGGTCACAAGCTGGTGAAGTGGGAAGGGTAGGAGGATAGAGGAACACTGTCTGAAGGAGGTAAGAGAAAGAGTCAATATACCCTAGATTAAGCAGTGGTATGGCTGTGAGAAGTGATGTGGTGTCTGGGGACAGGATGGGAGGACAGGAGAAGAGGGACGTGGTAATCCAAAGCTTACCTCATAGGGCCACATCACTTAGGAAAAATCTATGCTGAGAATTGGTGTCAGGTTGGGGAAAGCTCTTTCTGGACTGTGGGATCTCCCCCAGAGCCACAGGACTGACAAGGCATCCCACGGTGCCGTCCCGGGCTGGAATGTGCGCAAGCCACGGCAATCCTGGCTGCACTGCCCAGCTCAAGCAGCTTGTGACTGACTCCATCAGCAGCATCAGCTGTCCTTCAGCCAGCTCACCCTTTGCTTCAACAAACACCTGACAGTCACTTGGGGTGCAGCTGAGCTGCTCTGGAGGTGGGGACCAAAGGGAGCAGCCTATGCTGACCAGTGGGACTGTGGGGTAAAACAGATTACATCCTTCCATGCACAGTAAGTGCGGGACCCAGGAAGATGCTGGTGGGAGACTGGTGTCCTTCCCCTGGTGTGCAGACATCTGGACACACTAGGCCTCCCACCAGCAGTGCTGGCATCTAGGGTGTTGCAGGCAGCAATCAGCTGAGGACAGCTTAGAAAATATAAGGCCACAGAGGCCTTTTCATTGATGATTATGCCCAGAACAGTTTGCTTGATACCATGGCTTGGTATCACAGACACAGAGCAATCTGGTGGGGTAAAAGTCTGATCCACTTCTGGCCCAGGATGTGCTTCCTCTCCAGACCTGAGTGAAAGCTCCTGACCAAGGTCCTTATGTGAACTTACACAGAGCAGTCGTTCATGTCTCTGCCTCTTCTTTAAACTCTCCTGAGAAATAAGCCTGCCCTCTCTGCATTTCTGAACTGCAGCTGCCATCGAGCTGACGACATATCACCGTCAGGGCAGCCAGCAAGGTGGCTACAAACATTGGGGCTTTGCAGGAGGAGATGCTCCTCATGCAGAGCTGCTTCACCGAGTGATGGACCCTTCACAGATATGAGTTATAAAGAAGCATAAAGAAGGGTAGCAAGAAAAAAGCCATGAAAGCTCTGGTGCTACAGTGCTCCAAGGAAACGGCAAGTTAGGGGGTGCCACAGTTGTCCTGATACAACTCGTTGTTCAGTGTTCAAGGAAAGGACCCTAGCTATCACACCACTCCCTCCACATGGAAAGAGCTTGGGATTTAGCTTAGCCAGTACCATATGCATTATTGATGAAGCACATCAGAGAGATGTTCAGACCGTCATATTCAGGCCAGGATGGGAAGGTTACCAGTGCTGACTCAGCAAGGGCTGCCTTTACTCTAGAAGAAGAGGATTTGTCCACACCCAGCAATTAAGATGTCATCTCTATTTGATACAGCAATCACCTCTGCAAACGCTCCACAATTTTCCTCTACCAATGGGCCTCAATCCTATTAATGCAACTATGAGAAGTTTTTCCAGCGTGCGGTGCAAGACAGAACCTGTGTAGTGCGGGGGTGACAGCACCCAGCCTCTTCCCACCTAGGAAAATACCCAGAAATCTGAAGGAAAACGCTGTACCATGTGAGCAAGCCTGACCTTTCTCCAGACACCAGCAACAAATTACCAATCTGGGAAAAAAAGGAAAAGCGTTCCTTCTAAGAAGGAAAGTGAGCTCTGGAAACCAAGTAATTTAATGTCCTTTAATGTCTCTAGCCAAGCTTCATATCACTTGGAGCAGTAAGGAATAAAAGAGAAGGGAAAAAAAATCAAACCACCTTTAATTCCCATGAGGAGGTCACAGAGTTTATCGTGTCCAAAGGCTTACTGCCTGGTGCAGGGGCTACAAAAACCAGCAGGGAACATTCCCTCAGAAAATGATACATCTTTTCCCTTTCTGTCAGGATTTTGCTTCTTTAATCAGATAAAACCGCTTATTATACTCCGTATACTTAGAAAAGAAAGAAATGAGATTGTGCCTTTTGTTAACTCCTTTAAGGTCTTAAGGAGAACTGCAACAAAAATCCAGCCTACCTGCCTGGCTGCTTTTCTCATCTCATAAAGGAGAGAAAAAAACTGTGTATGTACCCTCTTAAGCTTTAGCTCAGAAACTCAGCTTCTCTCTCTCTTTCTTTTTTTTTTTTTTTTCCTTCTATCTCATACTTTCAGGCTTGCTTCTTGCTGGCTTACTCAATGTGAGCACTGAGGACTTGGGGAAGGCCAACCATCTGTACCCTGTAGCTGGAGAATCTGTGGAGAATCACTACCACTAGCAAAGCAACTGTACGGGTGAACCCGAACGTGTCCAGCTCCTTGTTTATACATATTGGACTGTCAGCCATTGAGACAAACACCTTCTTAAAAAAATAGATGGCTTCACCTCTTCAGCAAACGGTAGAGAAAGGTCCCAATCCATTTGGTTAGTCCTTTCAGGAGTCCTGAAGAAAACTGCCATAAAACTACCTTGCAGGTCAAAAAAAAACCCCACAAAAAACCCTTTTGGGACTTCTTCATGCAGTTTTAACCTCTGCAAGGTTTGCTTGGGCATCAGAAAAATCCCTCTAGGAAGCCTGAGCCACCCGGGCAGCTGGAAAGACTCTCTGCCTTCGGGAGGAAGAAAGCCTGGCTCATTCAATTGTTCTCCAGGAAGAGCCAGGGTCATCCTGGCAGCTGACCTGGTTGCTTGCCAGGAAGAGCCAAGGAAGCTGGGGAGGAAGTGCCTAAGGAAAAACTCGGTCTTCAGCTTAAAATATCTGGTGCAAGGCCCAGGGCTAAAGTCGGGCTGGGAGTCAAGATCTGAAGACAAGAAGATATTTATTGATGCTGGAGCAGTATTCACAGAGAGGGGAGGCATGGACTCTCATAGGTGGAGGGAGAGCTTGGTAGGGGTGAGGCACAGGGAAGCACGGTGCCACACTTTTTTATGCATTGCTAATGCTTCTGCATGAGCCTGGGGGCTCTGGGGACAGCAGGGTTTCAGCTGACACAGGGCTGGCTGCATGATCTGGAGATTTTCAAATGAGGCTTTAATAGGTCTGTCTTTCTTATCAGCGCCTCTAAGAGCTCAGGATTCAGATAAGCAGGAAGAGGATGCATATTCAACCACATGTAGAGACAACTTTTTTCTTTCCATCCACCACTTACAGGTTTCCTTTTTAACCTCCTTCAGGAGTTATGACTCCTGCTCGTGTGTGTGTGTGTGTGTGTGTGAGTGCGTAACATCTTCCCCATTCCATCTGGGTTGTGATTAATTTAGATATAAGGCATTCAGTATAACTCTTTCTATGTATTTATCTCAACTTCTGGATACGTCATGTACAAAGGCTGTTTGGGAACACGTCTGTCAGCCTATGCCCTTTCAGCAGCTTAGAGAAGAGAGAAAAAGCAGTAGGAAAGAATATATGGTGGTTTCAATAGTCATAATTCTTCACTTGGTTCTCTATGGACATTTTTTTCCTTACGCCCGCTAGTTTATCTTGAATCCATGGACCTGAAAAAACATGTCATTAAAGGATTTTTGTTTCTTTTTAGCTTTCAGCAATAAAAAGATAATTGGAGGGGGAAACAACCTATCCCTCTCATGAATAATCTTCAGCATGGGCCAGTGACTACTCTGTGGTCAGCGGTCTGTTGACCACTGTGGTCTGGCTGTGCTGGCTGTGAGGAGACATGAGATTCTGAAAGTCTCTGAAGTCTTCCCCAAGAGTGATGCCATGAGTCCCACCCCAGCTGCCAAGATCTCTGCTTTTGCCTCCAGCACCACAGCTGGAATTGGGTCGGCCTGCAAGACAGTGCAAGCGAAGCGCGTCATGCCACAGTTCAGCGCTGTGTATTTAGAGTACCTTGACATGGTGGAAGGGACAAACAACCTGCCCAAAAGACCACAACTAGCCCAGACTGGACTATTACTGAACAATCTTATTTGGGTTAAAGTTGTCTCACGGTTGCAGCCGGTAGTCCTCCACCACAGCCTAGTTAGTCCCCCTTAGACCTCCTCTATTTCCGATCTCCCCTCTCCTTCCTCAAAGGTCCTATAAAGGGCATCACAGAAGAGGGAGAGCAGCTTTGGGCATCACAGAAGACTCAACTAGCTGGGCAAAATTTACCGTGGCTGTAAATAGGAGACAAGGCATGACACTTCTCCTGGAGTTACCCATTCTACATCTTTTAATCATGCACTTCTGCAGCTATTCCATGCCTAAGCTGTCACTGCTGAGAGCAGTCCTGGTATTGCTGAGGTTATTGTGGTCCAAAGTAACATTTTTATCCATTTTTAATCTCATAAAAGACCATGGGGGCTCTGGAAACCTTTTCTGTAAACTAGCTTTAGAGTTCAGTTGTCTGGGCCTATCTGGATTTATAGGTGACCTTCTTTTTCTGGCTAAATGGTTATATAAAGATGACATGAGAATATATATTGTGCTCTGCCTGCCAAATTTTTGTCTCACTCTTTTTTTGGAAGCTGCTTGTGATTGAGGTCTTGCTCCTGCTTGTGCTAAAGCTAATAAGAGTTGTAGCATTAGATACTCCTGTGCCCAGTGCATTTTTATACGAGCACTTGCTGAGATCTCCTGGCAGGAAAGACGACTTCTTAGCACCTTTAGTCAACAAAGTGCCTCACGAGCATTACCCACAACACCTTTATGAGTCAGCAACCTGCCATAAATACCTGCAGTTTCACATCCAGGGAAGCTAGCATGGATGGGTTAAATGAATTGCCTCCTTATGTAGTGGCATGTTACAAGGTTCACTGCTGCTGCCTGAGACTTGGACCTCTGCAGTGCTTAACAAATAAATGGCAGTTGGGATACCTCCTCATCCTCTGACAGGTCTCTTATGAAACAGACAGGACAGGGGAGTCCATCAGCAGGGATACCCTGTACTAACAGAGGGCTGGAAACCAGGGTATGCAAGAATGCAGTGACCTGCACAGGGTCACAGAGCAAGTCTGTGAGGGGGCAAAAATGTCACCCAAGCTTTCTGGGTCTCAGGACCATCCAAAGAGGGAATCACTGCCAGAAACTGCTCAGAAACCAGGAGGTTTTCGCTCCCGGCTGTGTACTGAGATTGGGAAATTCTGTTTTCTTGGGTGATTGTTCCAGTTTCCCAAACCCTATCACATCCAGTTTGGAAGCTGGACTGCTAGCCTGTCAGTGAAACAAATCAAAACCTGGGAATGGGCCGGAAAAGGAGCTGAGGACTCATTGCTGCAGGACATGGTACCACAGCGGAGGTGCACCTCACCGTGGTCTGAAACCACTGATTTATGGCTCCCTTGCACATCTCCAGCAAATCTTTACCCTCTATGGGTAACCTATTTCCTCTTTGACATGAACCAGTCACATTTGTCCTGCTGATAAAGTCTTTGTCTTTCCTTTCTTTCTTTGACCACATTGGTCAACATGACCTTGCAAAAATGAGATGAAATACCACACGGGGACCTAATGATTTAAATATGAGACTGCACATTTCATCTTGAAATTCAGATGATCTTATTAAAGTGTGGAGGGAAAGCAGACAGAAGTATGGCCCTTTGTGTTTGGTCGGGTGCATGTATTATTTATGATGTAGGACGAATGACTGAATGCCTTGCATTTTGATATGCGAGGCAAATGAAGAAATGTTACCTCTTTATATGCAATGCTACAGGAAGGTGGAAGCCTCTGATGTGGGAAAAGCTGGACTGTGGCACATTTCGGGTGTTTAAGCTGCAGCTGGAAGGTAAATAGCCAGAGCTGATTGGACAGCAAGGACTTACAGTCATCTGTGGGGCACATTCCATTATATTTAACGTTGCAGTACTGGAGCAATGTCTGCCTGGTATTTGCTGATTAAAACTTGGCGTTGCAGTGACGCAGTTACTGGCAGAGCTGTGATCTTCACCCCTGCGACTCAGCTTCAAGGGCCGCAGGGCTCTGCAGCGGAATAATAGGCTCATGGCTGCAGAAAACTTTAGTCATTAAAAAAATCGAGCCCCGGCTCTGACTTTGTGATCTGCTCATAGTGGCCATTAAGGACAGTGGGCCAATTAACCCCTCTCTCTCGTGCAGCCAAAATGACCTCTAAATTTTTAGTGGCAAAGAGAGGAAAACGGTGAATTTGTACACGGTGGGAAAGGACTCGGGTCACCAACCTGCACATACTCTATCAATAATTCTGTAAGTAATTGTACTGTCAGCAGGTATTTAAAATTCCTTCCCACCCCATTCTTCAAGTTACCTTCCTCAGCATACAAGTGGGGGGGCCGACTCCATTTTTTCTGGAGCAACCAGAGGAGGTGAGACAAGGCCCTTCCCTCCCTGTCCCCCGGCTCAGGGGCAGCAGCTCGGCCGTTTCCTAGCTGCTACCATGCACACACCACTTGTTTCCCTGCGACAAATACTGACCTGCTGAGTGTGTTTATGTGCAGCATGTGAAAAAGGACAGTGTACCCACACAGATAGACTCACCCATATGTACTTCAGTGACACCAGTTTAAATACAACTAGAGTTTGCAAGGCATTTTAAGGTGAAAAGCTTCACGTAACTGCTGACTACCCTTAAAAGTTGTATTTCTCCTTTTAAATTTTTTTTTCTTTTTGTTTAGCATCTACCATCTGCAAGCAATGACAACTGGATAGGATATTTTCTCATAGGATAATGGCTTTCTGCTCCTACATCGTGCTGAGGCACATTGGGAAACACCCATGGGTGAAGCCAAGGAAGGATGCCCATTTCCGAAGGAGAGACATGCTCAGTGATGTTCTTCTGCTACCAAAGGTTTACTCGTTTTCTGTAAAATGAACTTAGGCAGACATTGTAAGCGTAACTCTTCCTGTTGTAACATGTTACAAACATCTCATTTTTACCTGTCCTCTGCCTCTAGATACCAGCAAAACCATTGTCGGTCAATGCCAGGTACATGGATGGTTTCACTGGTCAGCAAAGGTACACGAAAGAACCCAACACACACACACACACACAGACACCTCCCTTCCTTTCTCCTCCAGTTTTTGATGCCCTGATCCAGTGGAATACCTAATACCTGAATCATCTCATTGACTTTCTGCAGCTTTTTGGCACAGCGAGGCACTGGTCACCGTGAGGGCTTTTCTACACAGAAGGTGTACCATGGCGAAGGCCTGGCCACACACAAAATTGTAACTGTATGGGCATAGTAAAAATGGCATAATTTCCCCAGGGTAGAAACAGCTATATGGGCATAAAGGTGCTTATTTATGCTGAAATTTCTATTTCCATACAAGAAGGTGAATAAACTGTGCTGGTATAAAGCATCTTTGTGCTGGTACAACAGTGTCCCCCAACTAGTGGTTATATTGGTTTATCTATTTCAGTAACAAAATATCACACCTCTAATGGAAATAGCTGTACCAGTAGGAAGCCTAGCAGTGGGTCAGGCCTGAGCAAAGACTTTAAAGACGGCTCCTTTTTACCGTAAAAAACATCTTCATAAGCAACAGATGTTTTGGGGTTTTGGTTTTTTTTGTTTTATTTTTGTGGTTTTTTGGTGGGTTTTGGGGTTTTTTTTGAGCACTGGCTTGGATCACCTTTTTGGTCACTGGCAAATGTGGGTCAAATATTCGACAGGCACAGAGGCCTCCTGGCATGACAGGAGTGCTTGCGGGGAATATTGTGCTTTAATCCTCCTTATTCTGGTTCTTTCCCTTTTTAAGCAGCAATTAATTCCCTGTGCAGAGATACTAATGAGGAGCCGTGCTCAGCAGGGCTGGAAGAACTCTGCCCTGACATCCCTTCTCCTGGAACCTGGCTGCCTTTGGGGCCAGTTTGAGTTCCCCTGCCTGGCCCAGCATCACAGCTTGGGGGTGTGGGGTGTGACGAGACACAAGAGGATGGAGCTGGGAGTCCTACCCACACCCCACGGACAGACAAAGGAGCTTCAGAAATCAGGAGGGCCAAACCACACGGCAGAAGCTGTTCCCTTAAAAACAGAAAAGAAAAATAAAAATGCAGCCGTCCTCAGGCTGGAGCCCGGTCTCATGATTTTGCGGGTCTGACTCATGATTCTTCATCTCCGATAACTCTGCCTCACACGCTCAAAAATAAAATCTGCTCCTAGGCACAGGTCAGGCAGAGCTGGAACCTGCTTCTTACAGAACCGGGTTTGCGCCTCCCGCTTGGTACCTTGGTATTTCTGCCCTTGGTACCCGGGCGCCAGGCCGGGTTTTGGCTGTGGAGAATAATGTTCCCCGCTCTTGGGAGAAGCCTCCCCTGAAATTGACCTGCTTTTTTTCCTAACACCACTTGTGATTCCTGGTGAGGCTTTGCTGTCCTGGGTGCAGGAGGCGAACGCGCCTTTCTCCCAGTTTTGCTCATGGTGGAAACCTCTCTTCTGGCTGAAGGGAAAGGTACACGACCAGCCCTGATTGAAATAATTTTTGAAATCTCAATTGCACTGCACCCTCAGCAATGTAACATGAGATCAGCATCCCGGGGAAAACAAGAAATCCTCACCTCTTGTTCCCAGTTTTGGGAACACGCAGCGTGTTGTTACCCTGGGCTGGGCTCAGTGCGGTCTGTTAGCGCCAGGAAAAACACTCTGGAAGTGAGGTGCTTTATCTTGCTGGAGACCACACAAACCTAAGAACAGCTCTTCTGATTCAAAGTAAAAGAAAAAAAAAAGAAAAAGAAAAAAAAAAGGGGGGTGGTGGTGTTTGAGGAAATACAGGCTGTCCCCAAGCCCTTTCTTTGCTTGTGCAATCCCTGCGCTCACCAAGTTTTCACTTGTTCTAGAATCGGGATTAAAATCCCCGATCTTTCCACTGTGAAAAGAAGGGCGAGTTGTGAGCCAGTGCTGATGCAAGGCTTTTCCTTGAGAACAGGAGTTCTCCTGTGCAGGGTCACTTGTCAGGAATTTTATTAGCCTGAAGTAGTCTCCATCCCCTCCCAAGTGCAGTGTGCAACACAAGGATCTACTTTTTTTTTTGCAGATCAGGGCCGATGATTTAGAATGTGCAAATGGTTTCAAACGATCCGTGCCTCTCCCGGAGCTGCCTGCCCGGGCTGCCTGCCGGCCTGCTTTTATAAGGGGCTAATAGAAAGAGCCTTGTTGAAGGGCTTGGGCGCTGCAGAAGCGGCAGTATCGGGAACTTTCTCCTCTCAGGCCTTCCTTTGGGGGTAGCGGGGAGCGCGGCTACAGGTGGGCAGGAAGCTGCAACAGGGATACAGGCTGTTTAACCATCCGGGAGCTTCTACCATGCAGAAGATCTGTTGGAAATTTAGTGGCTGGCTTCCAGCTCCCTCCCATGCTACGTGTTTGTTGGAGAGGGGTCTGGTTATAGATACGAGGCCCTAGGAATATTTTCTAGTATTTCATACTTTTGTGTGTTTGGGAGGGCAAGTAAATACAAAGGGCACATTAAGGAGTCTGGTATGAAAGTCAGCCGAACAGCTCCTTTCCTGGCCTCTCTGAAGCTTGATCTGCACCATGAGAGGTTGCTTTTGTTTCTTATTTGATCCATCCTTACCTCATTTAGTCTACAGACCAGAAGCCTCCTGACTTGGAGAACAGGGCCAGGGTATGACACGGGAGTCCTGAGCTCCAGCTTTGCCTCTGCCGCTAACATCTTGGGTGACCTCAGGCAAGTCACCCATCTCCTTTGCTCCCATCCTCTTCTCCTTCTGACTTCTCGAGTTTGTAAAGGTCTTTGGGGCAGGGACAGCTGCTCATGTTGTGTCTGCGCGGTGCCAAACACAGCAGGGCTCGGGATCTCAATTAAGGCTTGTATTTACAAATATAAGTAAATAGTAATATAAATAGAAGACATTCTGCCTGCTCAGCACACTGCTGCTGCAAAGGATTAACCCATTCCAGAAGTCCAATGTCTTCTTGACCGCTTTGATGCCAGGACAAGATGAATAAAACATGCTGCTCATTACTTTTAAAAAACATTTGCATAAAATATATTGCTATATTTTACTACATCTTCCTGTTATGCAAGCCCACCTTTATGTGGTAAGATCTATTGCAAGCTAAGATTTATTGACTTATTTCAGCATGGAAATGACTATTAAGATTGACCTGTCAGCAGTTTTTAATTTAATTGCTCTTTGATCCTTCAGCCTTGAACATATTTGCATTTTCTACTAAGCATCTCTTGGCAACACTTGTAGAACATGGCAGAAGCGGTGGCTGAGATGCAGAGTCCTAAGGAAACCCCTGAGTTTCTCCATTTCTGGACCTGTCCTGGTGTTGAACTACTGCAGCTTTTCAGCCTCCCTTTATCCTTAGGAGCATGCTTTTGGGTGACAGCAATATTGATCTTCATTCCCTAATCTCTTAATCCCCTCTTTGAGCACAGACAAGGTAGAATCTCAAAGGAACAAATTCCACCCTGCAACCAAAACAAGATATATCCAAATTTGTCTGGGTTCTGTGCTCCCTGCCCACGGAAGGGCACAGGCATCAGCTGCAGGGTAGGGGGATGAACCTCATGGCCGCTCTGCATGGAAATGGTGGCTTAGCTGGCACTGTGATGCAAAGCAATGGCCAAGGAGGATGGATTATATGGAAAAACATTATCCAGCACCCTTCTCTGTGGAGGAAACCTGCTCAGGACTACAGATGAGAACAAGGAAGGGGAACTGCCTTCTCCCAGAATGAAAAGACCTGCTCTCATTCCCAGTTTGAGCCTGGAAAAATTCTGCCTCGTGTCAGATGCATAGGACAGAACTAGCAGGCTTTAACTTGTGTAACTGGGCTTAGGGGAACACTCTGTACGAACACTGGCCCCAGCAGCAGTAAAGCAGTAATTTTACACTGCACAGAACTGATGCTAAATTATTCATCCACACACAAAAATACAACTCTGCACTTCTGCAGCACTGGCTGTCTGCGAATTGCCTCCAACCGTTCCTTCTATAAGCTGGAAAGGGTGGAAGATGGGCACTGAGGCTAGGGAAAGAGGGGACACACAGTGTGCGGGCAGCCAAACCACTGCTCCCCGTGCTCTGTGTCGGACG
This sequence comes from Zapornia atra, assembly GCA_013400835.1. Classification (NCBI taxonomy): domain Eukaryota; kingdom Metazoa; phylum Chordata; class Aves; order Gruiformes; family Rallidae; genus Zapornia; species Zapornia atra. Next base: position 166,111 of record VZTU01034122.1, on the reverse strand, counting down.
GTGAGGGAACGTGCTGGGTGCGCCCACCTCCACGGCTGACCTCAGGACTGAGTGCTGGATTTTACCTGCAAAGGTCTTTGGTGGGGATGGTTGCATCTGGCCTTGAGCATGTTAACCGACCACACAGGTGTATTTACAGAGGTACTTGCTGTCTCAGGATCTCTTTGGTGTCTCTTTGGACTTCCACGATCCAGATGTATCAGCAGTTTTGGTGGATTACCAAGGTGCCTCCTGTACATGGTTTGTAGGTACATGTTGCTTTGGAAGGGAGGGCTGCAGCTCTTTGGGTTACCCGGGCCTCACTCTGAGGTGGTGTCAGAGGGCAGAGCATCCCTTCCCCTCGCCCTGTGCCATTACCTCTCCTTGAAGAATGGATCTGTTGCAGGCTACCGGGACCTGAGTACCGTAGTTGCGCAAGGGCTGAATCACTCATCGCTCTCCACCATGACTGCCATTCTCCTGAGCAGCCTTTGCTGGGCACTGCAGCAGAAGGCCCCGCTTTGCCATCCCCAGCACTGGCTATTTATTATCCAGCCACAGTTTGGTTTGTCGCAAGGCTGGGAAAAAAATAATAATAAAAAGAGACACAACCGCTCTGTGGTACCAGCCAAACCGGAACCCTCTGGTTGTGACCCACTTCCCTGTACCAAGCGCAACGAGGGACAGAGCCCGGAGCTTCTGACAGCAGCTCCTCTGTTGGATGCACGAAACAAGACAAAGGGAACGCAGGCAGAATTGCACTGTGTTTGCTTTGTTCCTGCTGCAGTAAACACAGGTTACGATGTCGAAGACAATGATGTTCCACAGCCTTGTTCTTTCTAATGCGGTTTCCTTTTTCAGCTCCTGATTTGCAAACGGGACAGTGGTGTTTGTGTAGGAACAATGTCCCCTTTCAGCCTGGTGTTCAACGGCAACAACATGATGCTCTGTTCAGGGGGAAACCTTTAGGGCTTCAAGCACAGTATAGTCCTCAGAAAAGAGACGTGGCATGTGTATGTTTTTATCAGTCTATAGACAAAAAAGTAAAGAAGGAAAAAAAAAAGAAAAAAGGAAAAGAAGCTGTTGGAAGACAGTATAGTCTGGAGCTGGATTTGAGACTGGTTCCAGCAGTGACTGCATATTGCTCATGTGACTGCATCACAATCTAGTCCCTTCCAGAAAGTTCCCATCTGACAGGGTAAATGTCCCACTGTTAACAATGGTAAAGGTTCCTGTGGTAAAGACACTTTTTTAACTGCTCCTGACTGCTGAAATGGTGAAGGAGCCTCTGTGCACGTGCGGGTACACGTGCTCCCATACACATGGGGAGAGTGGTGGGAGGGAACGGACAACAGAAGTGAGCTTGCTCTTCACTTCCCTAAAGGTGAAAACCATACAATATTCCTGTTAGGTAGTTTTACTTTATCCCTCTTTTTAAGGAGTCTTCAATATTGCAACAGATCAGAAAAGGGTTCAAACGAGAACCAAAAAAAATGCTCAGCTTCGAGTCTGAGCAGAGAAACACTGGAGAGTGTGACTTTTCTATCCTGTGCAGCCCTGTGTAGGCTGTTAGTATCTAACCAAATTGTATTTCTTTAGCAAATACTTAAAAGTATCTAGCAACAATTAATAAAAAAAAACCCAACCTAACCCAAAAAACCTCTTTGCTCTTAGAAAGGTTCATTCATCTTAGCATACTCTGACAAACAACCCTGGGAATTCAACTGCTTGGAAACTTTCTCCAGCCAAATGAAGACCTCAGCAATGAATCAAACTCCACATGCGACTCAGCAGAAAAGAAAATCAGATTGGAAGCAAATCTAGGTGAACATCATTGACAAACCAAGGAATTTGTTTCCATTTGTGTTTAAGAACAGAGCTGAGCCGTTGCAAAGGTCGTTCTCTGCATGCAGAGAAATGCCGCCGTGACGGCGGTGGCAGCGGCAGCAGGGGTACAGCGTATTCCATTGCGCCTGCTCAACAGCAACGCAGGGTGTGAGCATGGGAATAGCCTCAGAAATCCTTACACCTGTCTGGGAGGCAAAGCACGTTGGTACACGTGATGCACATGTAGCTCAGCAGATGATTAGACCTGAGTGAGAAACAATACACAGTGATGTACATACTAAATATGTGAAAGCTGCTAATTAGCTGTTGTAGAAGATACATGATGATGTTTTTATACTACACCAACAAAGAACCAGTCGATGAATATTTCATTCAGAAAAAACTGACTCAAATCAAGATTTGTGCACGTTTTTGCATTCAAATTAAACCAGGTGCTTAACGCTAAGCAGCACCGAACACCAGAACTGCTTCTGTCTTTCCTGGAGAGGTTAGAGGGAAAACATCACAAGCTATCTCAGGGTGGCATTTTCCACTGTCTTATAAATGCATCTCTCGTTCTCCTCCTTTCTTTCCTACACACTCATGAAGTGCCAAGTTTTGGCTGCGGCAAATGTAGCATAAATTGTGCAAATCACTTGCATGAGCTGGAGAAGTTGAAACCTGACATGCTCGAGACCTCGAAGATTGATGTGCGTGTCAGAAGGTCTTCCGGCCCAACACGTCGCACGGCCAGTGTTGTCAGGCTGTCTGTACAAGAGAAGAGAATCTATAATGAAGTCCCATAAGTCAAATAGCTCATACAGATAGCCAATATTATTTAAAATTAAATACCTAATCAGAGCAATTTAATGCTGCCTTTATGGTCGAGTAATACCCTGAGCTCAGTAAAAAAAGAATGGTTCATAAAAGCATGTAAAAAAGGGGAGGGGAGACCTCCAAATATCTTTAAGCCCCGAACATTGATATATACCTGTACCAGGAATGAAGATACCAAATCCAAACCCTCCAGTTTCCCTGCTAATGCTACTTTTCAGCTCATTTCATTTATCATATGAAAAGGGGCAATATAAAGCACCAGATAAATCGAGCATGTCATCAGAATCCTTCCTCTGGTTGAACTGAGGCATGAGTATGCGGGGATGCCTAGGCTGAGGGGCTGGGGAAAAGGGAGCTCACTGTCTGCCTCTCAGTTCTGTCCTTCAAAACAGGAACCTGCAGATTGTCCACCTACAAGAGCCATGAAGGACACATCAAGAACGAACCTGGGTGGGCCCACATACCTCTAGGCTTAGGCTGTGCCTGCACTAGCACACTATGTGGACTGGTAAGAGAAGATAGATGGATGAAAATACTTGGTGCTGAGGGCACAGAGTCTTTACCAAGCACGTTTCAGGGGGGTTGTTTTGATTTGGGACGAGCCCCACTCTGGTTCCACAGGCTGAACGCTGTGTTGTGTGTCCAAGGAGCGCGCCTCTTGAATTCGTTTCACCCAGCAGGAACCCAGTTTCTGAGCCCTGAAGCACAGTGGAAGAGGGGATGAGGCAGTGAAGACCTCCAAACAGTGCTTGCCTGATGTGCACTGCAACACTGGTGCACGTTTACTTCCCAGATGAAGACTACTGAAAGAGTTAACAGAAAGTTATCCTATGGAAGGGTCATACCTGTAACTAGACTTCATTCTGAATGGGTTTAGAGTAACTGCCATTCACTTAGGGTTAAATAGTGCTGCTACCAGGAACTCAGCAGCACCTGGATGACAATGTGCGAGCACACACAACTCCCAGCAGCAAGAGAAAGGAATGAGCACCCAGTCTGGTTTCCCACTGCAGGCAGCTGAACTCCCCCTCCATTTGTAGCAGGAGCTGTGACTGAGCCAGCAGGATTTTTCATGATGTTTTGCTGTCACAGTGGAGGTGACATTTCATCTTCCAGCTGTTCTTAGACTTTTTTACCCATGGGAATTCAATACTCAAAGTTTATCCAGGAATAACTCTTTTATAAACTTCAGTTCCACGCAGTGCCAGCACCCAGAACCAAAACTTTCACAAAGCCTGGAAGATCTTCTTATCTCAAAATCGAGCTTTGGATCCCTTACATGGCAAAGCATGTACCCATACAACTTCTCACACTGCAGGGGTGTTAGCAGGGAGGGGCTACAGACGCAGGGCTTTCAGGCAACACTAAGAACAAGGAGAAGGAGACCTGCATGCACTGGGTTCTGTTGTACAGCACCTGCCAAGGAAGTTGTATCTGTGGCTGGTGGGACCTATCTACAGCCTTCAAGCTTATGAGTGACGGAATCCTTCTGTGCAATAGCATTTTTAACATGCATTTCTGATCCAACGCATACTGAGAAGACTTTTAAGGCAAAAGAAGGCTAACCAGTCAACAGAGGTGAGCTCATTTATCTTAGGGTGTGACAGAGCACCTTCGTTATGGATAGATTACCTTCCCTAATGAGGAAATGGATCATTATCAGCACTGCATTGATTGTTATCAGCACTGCATTATTATCAAAACTCTTGCTTCTAGTTGGTGATTCCTACTGTGTTCCTGGGTGATCAGCTGTGAGCCCTCTCCTGGCTTGAGGCACTTTATACTAGAGCTGAGATACCAAACGCAGCATACCAGTTTGCCTGAAGTCCATCTCAAGTTCTAATTTCTTTCTGTAAATGGAAAACATTTGACAAAAAGAGTCTTTCAAGCCATGTCAGGTTTCGATTTCATTTTTTATTTGTGGCACTAACAGACATAAATATTTTACAATATATATAATATATAGTCACATTAAATGCAGATGGCTAAATATTCTCGTGTTTTCAACATTACATAGCTATACATTTTGAATTTCAGCTCTGAAAAAAAGGAATCTGCCACTACCCTGATCTGTGATTATAAAAATGTTAATGTACAAACTACCTTTTCTTCAGTTTCATTGCAATACAGCAAGTATGAAAAAGCATTTTCACTTCTCTTTTTTAAGTTAATCAATTTAACGAAATGTTGTCAAAATATATATACAACAACAACTACCAAAGTAGTTACCATCTGAAAAAGATGCTGCTATAAATACTCGTGAGACAACATACAACAGCCACACGGACTGGAAACAAAGGGCCAACTTATGCATGGCCTGAACTAGGGACGACAGAAGTCCTGGCTGCTGACACAAACCAGCTTCACGTCGTTCTGCAGTGCAGGAATGAATTCTAAATCCTGGACCTCTACACAGTGCTCTGAATCTCATTTATAACCGTCACTGTCCGTTGAAAACAGAGGTCCTTTGAGGTGCCCCAGTATTTTTCAAGTGCCACGAATGTTACCAGGGGTTCAGTATATCTCTGCAAATTAGCATTCTATACGTCATATCCCATAAGTAACTGTCCAATAGACAAGTGTCTCACATTCATTAGCGATTACCTGCTTTCTCAGAGCTCCACCAGAGACATAAAGCTCATATAATTTAAAAAAAAAATAAAAATTACTCCAGCATATGACAGTTTAGGTCCTTCATAACTTTTTTCCTAGAGATTTTTTTTTTTTTTTACAGACCTGGTTTTCTAGTTTTTCACCCTAATCACTTACAGCCCTTTTCCAAATCAAGTAAGAATCAAGTAAATAGTTTGAAATAGTTACATATTTTTAACAGCTTGAAAGGAGTATTACTTTTCAGAGAGCTAGCAGAGGCTTTTAATTTTGCCCATAAACACAATTAAGTATTAACACAGGACTGCACAGTGTTTATATTCTTATTAACCCGCCAACAAGAATAGTTTATTGGCAACCTTAAATATTCAGAGGCAAAACACAATTCCTTGGCACAGAAGCTTTACAGCAGAGCAACATGTTTTCCCCTCAGAACCATTACGCAGGAACACACAGAAAATTAACTACAACTTATTTTGGCTTGTAGACAAGAGAATAAACTAAGCTTCTTGATGGTTTTTTTTGCCACTTCAGACCTTGAATGACGATTATGGGCGCATATGGGGTTAGATCTTCCAATTACCTGTTCTTTATACATGATTCAAACGAGCAGAGGGACCTGTAACAAAGAAAAGCACACAATCATTCAAGGTATTTTTAAACCTCCAACTGTTGTCACTGCTAACCAAACATTCTCCTGTGGGACTGCTTTCAAGCTTGGTCTCTTCATCAGCTCCTTGAGACTACTTAAAGCTTATCTGCTTTTCTTCTAGCTGTATCGGTTCGTCTAACGAGAGGTGCTGTCCTTCCCTAAAACCCCCGCTCTGTACACATCCTTAGGTATCACGGGTGCAATTACATGATGAGTAGGACACAGGTGATGTGCTTTTCTGTAAACTTCCTTCATTTCGTGGGATGAACAGAAACCCAGGCTGCAAGGACGTAGTAACTGGCAGCCAAAATCAGATCAGTATCAGTTGGCTGTCACTGGTCATCAAAATCAAGCGATGCGTACTCTGCTTCCTCCTGAAGGCTTTGATTCAGGAAAACACTTAAGCAAATGCTTCTCCTCCTTACTAGTCCTCAGGTTATGTAAGCATATGCTTCATTTTAACTACATATGCTCGGGTGCTCTTCGAAAATCAAAGTTACTGAGCTCTGATTCTATCTACTCGTTAAGGTCACCACAGAAGCGACACAGGGCTAGCGTGTTTGATCAAGTCTAAACCTTCTGTTTTGGCCCCGGACAGAAGCTTTATGCTTGGGGAAAAAAGTACAGGTTATTAGTGAGGTGAAGAGTTCAGAATAAATGTTATCTTTCAATTCAAATAGAGTAGCAGCATGCAAATGACTGCCTCTAACTGTGCATGGGAACTAGAATCACTTTATGAGTTCATTTGACTACCAGTATAGCTAGATCAAATGAACCTTCAGCGGGGCCTCCTGCCCCATTTCCAGCATACCAATGCCAACATCAGCTGTGGCTCTGAGCCTGTAATCTCCTGTCCCTGCACCCACAGGCACTGGCGATAAGAAGCAGTATTTCTTCACTCACAGCTGTGTATCTGTGATGATGTAAGGAGAACAGTGGCTGCATGACACAAAGGTATGGAACTAGGCCACGCTACAGGACACTCAGTGTGCCGTAATTCAGAAAAATGCATTACTCGCTGGCAGCCAACTTCAAATTACCCCAATGTATACCAGGGACTCGTTGTAATGGGTGCAGGAATTACCCTACCTGGCTCCTCTGATTGCCAACAGGATGATACACTGCACGTTATCAAGAGTTCGTGTGACTAAATGCCAATGCTGAGCACTGGCATGAACGCTTGTGGATACTGTGATGGAGCCAAATTAACTTTTAAAATCGCAGCAAGTCAACAGAAAAAGGCTGCTTCAGGTGCAGTTCCAATCTTTGTTGGAAAACACGTGAAATCTGTAGGATCTCTCTTGCACACACCGTTGAAGTGGTCTAAAGAAATCATTTCACCAGGAACAAAGGCCTGTCCTTCAGATACACAGCTTGCCTTCCCCACCTTGTGCAGGCACATTGCCCTGCAATTATTTCTACCAAGTCTCTGGGTACAACTCCTTAAGATGAGTAGATGCCATATAAGCAAAGGCAAATTCTACAGTTTCTTTTTGTTGGGTAAGATTTTCAATCCTGCATGGGCTTGTGCTGCAACTATACCTACAGCTAGACATCTAATGGGTTATTTGCATGTGTAGTTATGGTTTTTTTCCACAGATAATCATGGTAAATCCCAAGGCAAGTTACACAGACACAAAAATACACATGTAATGATATACAGAATTTCAGAGATCTAGGTAGGTTATTTTGCATTTTCTGAAATAGAAATGAAAAGCTTAAGAACTAAACATGAAGATCTCAAGGATGTGAAACTGTGAGGAAAGTTGCTTGGTACAATTTAAGGAAAACACTAGTTCACTGTTAACACCAGAAGCTCAAATGGCCTATGGCTCTATGACCTGAGTGTTGCTCACCAGAATTAGCCAAAACTTGGGTCTCAGATCAGCTGTTTATTTCCTAGATCAGCTGGTTCTCCCTTGTACTGGAGGCACACCACATAGCTGGGAAGCAGGTTCCTTGCTGGTGAGACACCTTTCTTTCTCAAGCCAATTAACCAGCACCAAAGGCCATCCTGGTTGGTGGCTTTACTTGATGCCATCTCCCTGACTTGCTGGTAAACTCTAGACATTGTGAGACACCTGCCAGGTTCCTGGACAGACTAATGTGAAAACAGAAGAAAAAGGTTACTTCCTGCGCATTGTCAGGTCTTTTCCAGTCTGGCGAGTTCACCCCTTCCCAGCCTGCACCTCCGTTCCCTTTGGGTAGGATCTGTAGCACAACCACTTTCTGGCAGGTCTGTGAGCTGTGCTGTGCTGGGGATGAACCATTTCCCTGAGCGAGCCCAACTGGGCTTGGCACCCACAAGAATTTTCCTTTGGGATTCTGTGGACAGCAACAGCATGCAATAAAACAGAAGCTGCTTCTTCAAAACAAAGTATGATTTATTTGCCAAAGCAGGCACAGCACTCCAAGAAATGGATTAAAGAACAGCCAGGAGACCTATGCACATGCTGTCTTACCTATACTTGGCATTTCCCTCAAGCACCTATTTTTGCTTGGGTTTGTTTTGGCTGACCCAGTTACAGCCTGTGTGGTGCAGACCCTGACTCTCAGCAAGGCAAGGTCAGCCTGCAGCAGTTTCTCTCCTCCCTTCCTGTACAGTGGATCTTTTAACCTTCAAGTTCATGACTTCAGCAAACAGCTGTGTAATCAGGGGTGGAGTGGAGGAGTTGCCTTTTCACAGATATTAATAGAGCTCAAATGTTTGTTGGGATGTTCCTTATCTAGGCAATTGGTTGCTTTTTACGTTTGGTTCCCCTGACAGCCCTGTTTGATCCACTTCCATTGCAAATAACCCCTCATAAATAAGCACAAACAGTCATACATAACTAAGCAGTGCAGACTCTTCCCAGTTCCCCACCACAATATTAGCTAAATAAATGACTTCACCATCAGAAGACCCTGTCCCAGAAAACTTCGAGAAGACAACGGAAGAGAAACAGATGCGATTCCTGAACCGAACTACCTACTCTGCTGCCTAGTTGCTGCAACCAAAACCTTCTAGAAAGCAGAGCAAACGATGGCTCTGTGCTCACATCTCCACGACATGGCAGATCTTTGACAGGGGAGGCAAAGCAAAGAAAAAAGTTTGCTTCGTCCTTGGCACAAAACCACCTGCCAGCCACTGTCTACAAACCCCTCAGTGTTCCTTGGAGACATGTTCTTCAGCCATAAAGGAAGAAATCCCTGATATCCAGCTACCATGTATTCTCCTCCACTGATTCAACTTGTGCTGTAGCAAGCTGTCCAACCGTGGCGAAGGAGCAGAATTTGGCTCTCCTTTAATGCAGCAAGCCAGAAGATGTATCAATACACACTGGGTAGAAAGTCTTTGAGAAATTTGACAACATTTTTACTTTTATCAGTTATCAAGGGCATGAGATCTCAGATATCAAAGTGATATGATGTCTTTGGCATATATGAGACTTAGCTTGCATATCCAATATCTGAAAGGACAGCACAGTAATAAGAAAATCATACTCTGTCTTGGACAGAACACTGCTTTTTTATTTTCATAAATGATCTATATAATAAGAGATGTATTCTTCTGTCATTTCAGTGTTAAAGCTACCAAAAATCATTCTGTCTTTAAAATGAAATAAGACAGGCACAGTATTTATCAGAATGCATCAGTATATCCAGCTTAGTTTCACTGGATAACCCACTGTGTTGAAATAAATCCCTAAGGATATGATAACGACTTGCTTTAATGAGTTGCGCTGTGGGTTCCCTCAGAGACTTCTGCAAGAGTAATGCAGTTGGAAGAACAAGGAATTTGGAAAGATCTAGAAAACAACTACATCAAGTATTCTTGAATGTCCAAATCCTGCCTTTTCTGTAAATTTGTCAAGTAGGGAAACAAAGGCCCGATCTGGAGTATCGTATCTCCGTCATCTGTAGTCCTACAACCACAGAATGTCTCCAGTTGGAAGGAACCCATAGGGATCATCAAGCCCAACTCCCTGCTTCTCACAGGACTACGTAGAAATGAACCTTATGACCAAGAGCATCACCCAGACTCTCCCTGAACTTTTACTGTCTCGACGCCGAGACCACTTCCCTGGGGGGCCTGTTTCAATTACTGCCCACTCTCTCAGTGAAGAGCCTATTCCTGAAGCCCAATCCGACCTTCTCCTGGCGCAGCTTCATTCCACTTCCTCGTGCCCTGTGGCTGTTAACCAGAGAGACCAGCACCTCCCCTCTGCTGTCCCCCCTGAGGAAGCTGCAGACTGTGATGAGGTCACTCATCACCCTTCTCTAAGCTGAGCAAACGCAGTGACCTCAGCCACTCCTCTTAATAGCATGCATAATACAGATGTAATTTTTCACATGCAAAAAACCTGCACACCCAGATTTCTCTCTGCATGCTAATATAAATTTCCCTGAAACACTGATTTCTTTGTGACATTTGTAGGATTCTGTGGAATTTCTGGTTTATCAGACTACAGTTTAATATTTAAATGTGATTGCATTTTTAAAATTATTTTAAAGAGGACAAGCAAGGTTACAGTCTATTTACACATTTATGATTGGCATCAGCTAAATCATGTGTTGGGAAAACTACATCTGCTTTTGTTCATTCCCTAAAGTCCTTGGATCAAAGTCTGTTCTTGGTTATTGAAGTGTAATACTGGGATGGCTCCAATTAGGCCAATTGATCCGCTTCTCTTTACCAAGAAATGCAGTGTAACTCAAGGTTAGGAAGAAGAAATTTTGATCAAAGAGATAAATGAACTTACTCAAAGATCACACCTGGGAAATTGAGCGTTTAGCAATTTGGGAGTTGACTGACCCATAGCTGACCACAGAAGTAAAACACATATCATCCAATGCATAAAGTTCAGACAGACATTAAAATGACCCCTCAGTTTTACTGACAGCTCTCAACACGGGTGACCACAGTCTAAGTGTTGGGAATCAAGGTGCAGAACACACTACTGAAACTAGGAGAGAACATGTATGTCTAAATTTGCCTCAGGTTCTCATATCTGATCTTCCTTAGGTTCACCTTGTCTAAAGGGTATCCAATATTACTCAAGAATGAGAAGGGCATTAAAATGCTTTCTGAAATGGTATTCAAGATCCTGACACTCTTTTTAAAAAGTATTGACTATTCATATGGTTGCAAACACAGACAGGCACATTTTAGGATGCACAGAGTTTTGAAACACACTGCTGACCTTTGATTTGGTTAGAGGGAACAGTGCACGCACCTTCTTTCTGATGGAAGAAAGAAGTACATGGCTTATATTGGCTCTCAAAACACAGCAAGCCAAGGTCATTTCCTCCACAAGAAAATATAAGAGCACATTTACCTTTTTTAACTTTGCTGCTCCAGCACCAGAGCGAATGGCCTCCATCAGGGCTTGCCTTGCCTCCCCAGGGTCACCTGCAGCCATGGCAGAGGATTTAGGGACTGCTGCTGACTGCTGAGTGGGAGGCAGTGGTGGTGGCTGGGCTGGGGCAGGTGGGATACAAAGCTGCTCTTCCTGAGGGTCTGCTGCCTTCTGCAAGGACTGTTCTGCATTCCTAAAACTCTGCAGCTCTTTGGAGGCCAGCGAGGAGATCTGATCAAGATGCAATTGAAAGGAGGTAATTAACATCAAGCATGACTAAACTGTAATTTTTTGACATCTGATGCACTTTCAGTACCCCGATTTCACTTTGCCTGAATGATGTAAAACACTCAGAACTTTCGTTTGCTCATGGGGTTGAACATCTGTTACTACTCACTCACAGCACTCAGCTGGGCTGATTACCAGCATCAAGGATTTGGCATTGACTCTGTCTCAGAAACTCAATCTTTACTTACTGTGACTATGAGCTCCAGCATCCTGTAACTCTTCTTGGCGTGTAAGGTAAGAAAAAGAGTGGGACATGGTATTCATTTGGAAACAACCACAGGAGTTTTGGAATCAAGAAGATAAATTAAGGCTGCAGTAGCCACCCAGAAAACTCATTACTTTTTGCAGCCTGGGCTGCGCAGAAATAATCTCAGATGACAGGGAGGCTCTTTTAGACCTGAGCCCTCAGACATGGCTCCATTGAAAAAAATGTTGTTAAACCTTGAGTTTCCAGCTATACTAAAAATTAAATAAATACAGTAGGACCAGAGAGAAGTACGTGAAAGCACAGGAGAACAAAACCAAGTGATTCCTCTTCCAAGCATGTTTTTGTGGAATTTCTGAAACTAAAATTTCTGCACTAATTCCCAGCTTGGAAACTCATCCTACTTTATAATGAGCACAGGGAGAGGAGGCAATCTCTCAGACTAAGCCAGCTTTTCTGTCAACTGCCTCAACAAATATTTTGGCCGTTAACAACATTACTAGTAATAATCATGATAAACTGTTAGCAATGGCAATGATTTGGTGATTATTAGGAAATTCAGTATCATGTGCCAAGGTTTTCAATCAGACACATTATGGTTCCTTTCTTTGCTGTACACACACACACAAAATACATGGGAATAACGTCACGTCAGAGAAAACATGAACAGCTGAGATATGAAAGGGATAGCCCTTTTATCACAGCACATCTGTATCTCCCCCAGATACAAACACACATACAAACAGGGCGCTTTAACTAGCACAGGTTACACGGTGTGAAAAAGAAGCGTATGGTTTCTAAGCAACTTCCCGTAAAATGATGGCAAAAGCTTCTCTGCTGAAGGAAAGTATTCCAAAAAGTCTCCGTGATAATACACCACCACATTATTATCAGAGCCTCTTTTACACAAAGTTAGATTTGTTCCCAATTAACCCAGCATGCAGTCAAGTATGTTTGTGAAGATGGCTGCTGCCTAGCACATCCTGCTTGCAGGCTGGGAGGAAGCTGTACCCTACCTGCAACAAGGGCAGTAAGATATTTGAGGGATGAAGTAATTGCCTCATGCTGGCAAGAGATTCGTTCTATCTAATACCAGGTATCTGGATATGTGCTAATGGCCTGAGTCATTGCACCAGGGAAATGGGAACCTCCTTGCCAAGCGCACATCCTTGGCTGGAGTAGTGAACTGAGTGAAAATGAAGGCTAGAGCAATGCAGGTTTGGGCGATTAGGAATAAGAGATGCTTTAATGATTAGATAAATCTTTCAGACAGAATGAATCATCCTGCTGTGGTGAAAGCTGATGTTCCATCAACATCAATTTGCTTGCGTACAACATGCACGTGTTAACAGATAAACAGCATGCATGGGAGAAGTCCCTCTTTGTTTGCAGGTAAATGGGACTGGATGTTTACAGTAGGTAACGCAAAGATACCAATCTAACTCTGTACTCCTACAGTGCAAGAAGACCCCACCTAAATGTGAAAATAATGAATATTTGATGTCTTCTATGTACAGTCCCTGTAATTCATGTGGATTTCTATGTGCTTTTTTCTAACTTAAAACAAGCGGTTTGAAAAGGCGTTAAGTTTTACAGCAAAGGACAGGATTGGACCTGCTGTGTGATCTACCTGAGTCAGATCCAGTCTTGTGTCATGTCACATCCCTTTCAGCTCTCCTCTTTGCAGCACAGTGTTTAGTTTGTGGCACATCTGGGGTTTATCCAAAACGCCCAGTAGGAAAAGTCTACACTTAAAATACCCCTTCCCATCTTGATTTCTTACCTTTCTCAGCTTTGAGGTGCCACTGTGGCCTCTGATTGCTGCTAGCAGGGCTGAGCGCTCATTCTCTGGCTCAGTGTAGGATGGTTTCCTGTGACTGCCATTTAGTGCACTGTCTGAAACCTAGAATATGAAAAGAATAAACCTCACATTGTTATGAGATATTTACTTAGAGATAGTTTGGAAACACTACTAAAAATACTTCTGGCACTTGTACCAGAATGCAAGCTATGGAGACTAATCAGTCTGTCTTCTCTCGGGCTTGCTTTTACAACCCTTACTCACAGTGAACAGTGAGTGTATGTGTAGATAGTAAAGCTGTACTTACAGATGCGGTCTCATATCCCCTGAGCATGAAGTCAGTGGCAAACTAGTATCACCTAGTAATACAAAAAGCCATTGTCTTTCTTTGCAGGTATTTACAAGTCTTCTTTATGTTGTGTGTTCCTGTTTTTACATAACACACTGAAGAGTGTGTTCGGGTCCTATGCTAACCTCAATTACCTCTCCTTTATGGTCTGTCTCTGCATCCTCTGCCCCTTGTAGCTAGTGCAGCAGCAATGGTGTTGCATAATATACAGGACGTGCAGAATAAGCAGTGCCTTGGTCTGTATTTTGCCATTATACATTTTTCAAATGCCTCCTGTACTCCAGCTGACCAGAAACTGTACCAGTTATAAAACCTCTGGTGCCTGACAGAGTGCATACAGGGCTCTGCAGTCTGAACAGGCTAAAGAAAAAAAGTCCCCACTTTACCTTTCTGAGTTTCTCCTTTCCTCCTCCTGTTTGAATGGCTTCCATTAGGGCACTATGCAGTGATGTGTCTTTTGGAACTGGTTTTTGGACAACAGGTTTGAACTTCTTCTTTGGTCCAAAGATGTTGGTCTGCATGCAAGCATCCTGTTCATTCAGAGCATTAATATCCGAATCATCAGGTTTCTCTTCCTGTTCTGACTCCGCGTTTGCTGCTGCACCATTGAGCTCAGGCGAAGCCTTGAGCGAGGTACCGTGTACACCGTTAGCAGGTGGCCATCTGCTGACTCGCAGAGATGAGCTGAAGGAGGACGGGGCCCCTTGGAGATCAGGAGACCTGAGAGATGGGGCTGAATTAGTATGGGTCAAAGTCTCACATCTCTGGTCCAACAAAAGGCGTGTTTTTTTCTCTGCTATACTTTGTTTGCTGCTTAAACCATAATCATCTTCTGCACTGTTGTTATCCTTTGAAGAGGATTTACTAAGTGGGACACTGGCATTCTTTTTATAGAAATTCAGAGGAGTTGCTTGATTTGGTGCCCTGATGTTAACTGCTTTGTTTTCCACGCCAGAATTATCACCAGGTGTAAACCTGTGGGATGCTTTTTGACTGCAAGTAAAGATACTTGAAAGCGTTTCTTTTGTTTCTGCTGATTCTGTCTCTGTAGGGCTGTATTTGGCCACAATAATGCATCTTTTTGGTGAAACTCTTGCTTCGGTTTTAACCTCTTCTGCCCCTTGCTTATCTTCATCTTTCTCATGACACTCCACAGAGTCAGACTTAAAGGTAGTTACGTTGATATGCCTTGCAATGGCAGAGGCAACGTACTGACTTGAAGTTCTCCTATGTGGCTTTACAAATGGGAGCTCTGGCTTGTCCTTATTACTGGTTGAAGTCAATAACGGTGCTACCTGAGACGATGCAGCTGGAAGAGGTGGTTTGGTCCTTTCATTCTCAG
Organism: Zapornia atra; assembly: GCA_013400835.1. NCBI lineage: Eukaryota > Metazoa > Chordata > Aves > Gruiformes > Rallidae > Zapornia > Zapornia atra. Next base: position 150,882 of record VZTU01034122.1, on the reverse strand, counting down.
ATTGTCTTTCAGCTACCTGGGTAGTAACAGTTTGTGGTGCTACAGGTTTTGGAGCTGCATGACCAACAGGTTTGTGTTCTTGTTTTACAGTAAAGGGCTTAGAGTTTGTGGTGACTGCTGACTTCTTAGGAAGATGCTCAGCAGAGTCCTCACTTTGCTTTTCAATAGAACTTGATCTCCAGAATGCCTTCACTTTTCCAAGATGAATTTCCTCACTTTCATCAGCAGAGGTGCCTGGTATGTGCTTACTGACACATGTGTTAGAGCCTACAAGGTTGCCCAGTTCATCTATCTTAATGGCACCAGTGGAGATTGAAACTCCTCTGTCAAAATGTTTTACTTCAGGTTTGGGAGGGACAACTTTAAAGGTTGTCAAACCCATTTTAGGTTCGTAGTTTGTTCCCGAATTCTGGGCACGATGACACCACGCGGGTGTTGATGAGATTTCTTCTACTTCATTTTTTTTTGCTGGTGGCCATTTGATTTCTAACTCTGATTTACTTTTTTTCAGAGATCTTTCCCTGTTACTACATTCATTAAATGCATTCGACTTCTCTTTTGCTGTACTGGTTTCAGCTGTGGCCTTGGAGTGAGATGTAGTCAGCTTAGATTTACATTCTTCAGTCTTTGCACTATGTCTGGGGAGGGGTTCCAGTCTTATGTTCTTTTCACTTCTTTTTTCAAAGGAGGATGTGAGAGATTCAAACATATCTCTTCTCTGTTCCACCGGCAAGTGACTGAACTCGTTTTCAGATGGTTGCTGATGGATTAGGTCCTTGGATATGCATACAGCTCCACCATCTGTGTGTCCCTTACCAAAGGAACCTGCATTGTTGTTTTTATTTGTAAAGCTTCCTATATTAACAGAGTCAGACGAGACACTCTCTGAAACCCTTGTCTCCATTTCTTGATTTCCAGCTGAGTTAAAGGTGCTGACTTCCGGAGCATCATCAATGATTGTTACTGGAACAGAAATGGAAACATCTTGGGCAGCCTCAACTTTTCTTCTATGTGGACTCAACACTTCACTGAAGTATTCTGAGTCAGAGTTACTGACACCATCCGCAGCTGCAAAATACATATACAACGTTACATATAGGCAGTATTTAAGCAATATGGCTTTAAGTCACACAAACAGCCAGTACGAGCTTAAGCAGATCAGATATTTTGGTTACACTAAAACTAAGAGGAATATATTTATTCCAGTAATACAAAAAAAGGAGAGATCTGGGTCCTTTTTATTGTCTGGTTGCTGATTACAATCAGCCAGATATTCCTGCAGTCCTCCTGCTGCAGCCAGTGGGAAACATACAAATGCAGCTGAAAGCAGAATTTAATCTATTGTTCATACCTTATCTTTGACTAACTTGTCTCAGTGATAAACATTTCACCACATGACTCCAAAGGAGAAACATTTCTGAGAAACAGCGAGCAACTCCAAATTATGTTTCCCAGACCTGGTTAGTAATAACAGCCCAGCTGAAGGATTTCCTTGAGCAAGCAAACAAAGAACCAGTACTTGTATTTTTTCTCTATTCTTCTCACCCTTCATTACCAGTGACTCCAGAAGTCTCATTGTGCAAGAAGCTTAACTCTCCTCTCAAATTTGCTGGTGTAAATCAAGGGTTACAACACAGAAGCTAAGAAATTGCAGTGTTAGAGAACTCACAGAAATTAAATCAGAATCAAATCCACTGCGGAAGTACTGAAATAAAGACGGGAAGCTTTAAAAAACTGTTCAGCATGATTTGGTGACAAACCATTAGGAGAGAAATATTCTTATTTGCATTAGGAAAAAAAGAGGAGCACAATTTGACATTTTAGCTGTTCCCGCTGTTTCGTGTTTTACAGTTTTTAACTTTATAATACACCTGCTAACTCAGAGGAGGCATTGGGTACAAAAATATGTTGTCGCCTCCCCCCCCCAACTTTATTATAATAGCATACAAAACAGAGGCAGTGTTCATTAAACACAGAGCTAAATTCACAACTGATTTAGCTTCACTGAAGTCAATGAAATATATACAACTTGGCCCAGAAAACGTGTTCAGAAACTGACATTCATCTTTTCTTGGGAGCAGATACCAAAATACAACGACCATCTGATAAACAGCTTAAAAATATTCAGTCTGTAATGAGCGGCTGCCCCAGAAGCAATGGGAGAACAGCCCCTTTGGGTGGACCACATTCTGCCTCTGATCAGTGAGCCATTCCCAGTGATCTTAGTGAGAATTGTGCAGATATCCCAGAGTAGTTTGTCTCTCCATCTCCTGGCTACGCCTCTCTGTTGTACTTCAGAGGTAACACACTTCCCTACCTTCTAAATCTTCATCCAGGCCAGCCAAAGTCTGCTGGAGCTGCGTAGCAATGAATATATCCTCATTCGCACGCTTAGCCAAAGACACTTCATCTCTCCTGCTAAAGGAAAGAGGAGAAAAAGGTTGGGTCTCCCCTGTTTTTCGCTTGGCACTGTTCCTCTGAACCCCACCGTTTCTCTGAACCCCTTTGGTTCCACTGGGGTTCTGACACTCATTCCCCAACATACGAAAAATCCGCAGCCCGAGAGACACACACTGCCACACGGATGCATCCTCATCGAGGAGGGGGCTCTGTGGTGCCTGAGCACACTCATCCTGCTGGCAATCAGAAGATTAGGATTAACAATGCCTGTCACAAAGAAACAGCCCAGCTTCACCGTGAGGTATGTGTTTCAGCTGGGCCCGGCTTCACCGTGAGGTACGCATTTCGGCTGGGCTGCGGCAAAGCGGGGCGTGCCAAGGGGGAAGCTCTGCATGTCCCTACGGTTTTAGAGAAGACCACTGGCCACCCCTCCTGTGCACACACGTGTATCTGCATCCTAATAAAGACAGCATGGCGATGAAAAATGAATACAGCTAAGTACTGCTGGGCAAACACTCTTCATCCTGAGGGGAGGGAAGGGAGGAGGAGAGGAAACTAATCTCCCAAGAGCTGTTTCTAATGAAACATATAAAGGGGCCTGATTTTGCCAGAAAATAACTCCATGGTTTGTGATGAAGTTGTACAAGGATCTAAAACAAGTTTGAAATGAGAATGAGTGCCAAGTGTTGTCTTGGCTTATTGAAAGAAAAAAAAAAAGAAAAAAAAGAAAAAAAGAAGATGAAACTAAGAAAAATCCTAACAAAAAATAACTCGAATTGAAAAAAAAAATATGCATGGCAACCTGTTACACAACAGACCTTCTGTTTCTCAGGAAGAAAAATCTTGACCAGCAGAGCTTTTCTATCTACATCACTGAAGCTAGGATTTCATCTCAAGCAATTTGCTTTTTCCGACTGCCCATTTCTCACCTGAATTTAAGACACTGCTGTCTGTGACACTGTATCTAAGTTCTGCCCTTCTGATTAGCCCAGTGAAAAAATAATCTTCCATTCTAACCACACCTAAACTAACTTTGGTCAGGTGGAGCAGACTTGCCCTTTTCAAGATCAAACCCTTAGTACCACAGATACAATAACAGGTGACATTTTTGGGTAGTTTACCAAACACTATGTGAAAAATGCCATTTTTCTGCTGCCCTTTGAGATAATAATCTGAATAAAAAATCAGATATGATTCCTGACTTTTATTTAAGTGACGTCCAACAGTGTAGCTTCCCTTTTTCCTATTATATTTTTCACTTGTTCATAACAGGAGCAACTCATAGCACATGTTGAAGCATCAGGTATTGTATTTTATTTTACTTTATTTATTTAAGTTGCATTCACCTTTCCTTTCTGTAGCAGTCCCAGAACCTGATTCTTCTGCTTGCACCTAAACTGCCTTGCACTTTGAAAGCTGAGTTCATGTATGTGGGATCGATGAAAACAGCAAAACACAACTGCAAGGAAACCTTCCAAAACATTTTTCAGACACGAGTCCTTTCCCTAAACAGAAATTAATTCAAAAGGTGGAAAAGCTATGTATGTGCCTAAGTGGCTTCCTAAATTGCAATCTACGACAGAAATATTTATCAGTCGGTAACACACAGAGGAAGACATGTGGAGCTCTGTGACTGTAACACAATTTCTTCCAGCACTTGCCATTGACCTGAGCTTTGACAGGCCCTGAACATTCACAGAAGCCCACAAGAACTGGTGATGCTCAGGTCCAGCATCCACACCGCAAGACTCATGGTAAACGAGCTTTCTCCCTGCTGGATTAAGGGAAAGGTAGCACAAATCAGTGAGAGCCTCCAGCAGAGGCAACTGGTGCTCCAGGACTGAAACTGGTGCTTTAAGACTGAAATCCTACTGTACCCTGAAGTAAACCCACCCAACAATGAGACCATCTGAGCAATCTGACAAAAAGATTTAAACTTACTGCAGCGTTCAGATTGGCATAAAAGTCTGACAAAGAAAAAGCTCAACTTGAAGGTGGCAAAAAGAATGAACCAACTGAATTTTGCATTGTTTTTGCAGTGGGAAGTTTTCAAAAATTAATAAAAAACACCTGAGTACATTTTAAATCCAGGTATTTGCAAACTCAAGAGCATTTTTGATGGGAGAATCATTCAAACTGCACCAGCTAAGCATGGTGCAGCGTGGTGAGCTGGTCTTGTGGGATCACTGTCCACAGCTGGAAGGAAACTACTAACACACACTGAGATTCTTTCTCTAAGGTACTGTGAAGAAGTTGTTTCCAAAACCTTGAAAGAAAAAAGCACAAACCCGTTATCTAGCAGAGAATTAGACCAAATTTCACAAAGGCCATGCCAGCTCACCGTCTCTTTGGTACCTGACCGTATCTTTCCATCTGCTGCCCAACTGTTCTACGATACAGCCAAAATCCGTGTATCACCAAGGTTGTCCATGCTGGGTGGGTTTTCTCCAGGAAACAACTGAAAGTATTGGCTTTAGAATTTTATGGGCAATTTATCTAGGAAAAGGTATTTGGGACTGGAACAGGGATTCCTGGGCTCCAAACATGCGGACTGGGTCCACTGCACTGACCAGCTCTTTTCTCATGTCAATCAATGGGAATCTTTCAGTGACTCTTATAACAAAATTATCTTCTCCTTGATGGACATAACAGTCAGAGGGGTTCTCTTTCATTATCCTCTGTGTACTTATACAGTGACTATACACAATATGCTCCTCAATCTCTGCTTCAATCTCCTCATCTAGGTAACTGGGATAATAATACCCAATTCACAGATTTGTTTTTTCCTGAAGGAAAGAGAACAATGCGGTGAAAATTAGAGGACTCTTACTTGCTCTTACAGAGGGACCTTTGGAAAAAGCAGATCTTTTCTTTTGCATTTCCAAATTCATAAAAGAGCTATTGTTCTGTTCATCTCCAAACTCACCTACAAAGCAAGACAGAAAGTATGGATCAGACTGATCACAGGGCCCTGAAAATTCTTAGCATTAAGAATTTAAAATCTGACACCTGTTTCTTTTAGCCAAACTACTGGTAGTTTCCAGTAGCTGACATGACTTATAAATATGTCTAAGACTCTTTCTCACAACAGCATTTGGGAAAGGAAAACAAAAGGGCCTCTTATGTTTTTGTTTGATTGTGTCCATAGCCTTCTTCCCTTTCTAACCCTGTATGCTCTTGCTTTGTTGATGGCTCTTGTTTTGGCCTGAATCCAAGAAAAATATGACTTCTTCTGATACAATGTTTCACATTTTGGATAAACATTACCAGTGGTATTTTCTCACACACACTTTTTTTTTTTTTTTTGTCTTAGGGAAGAACTTGATAACCTCAACGGGGCCTTTCTGGTAAAGCGTGAGGTGCTAAAAATACAGCCCTGCTGAGCAGTTAACCCGAGCTCGGACCGGGACCCGTGCACGGTTCCTGGAAGCCTGAGCACTTATTCCTTATGTAGATGAGCAGAGATTTGTGCAAGATTTGTGCAAGAGCACAGAATGGAGCGAAGTGACTACCAACCTACAGCCTTTGGTGCTGCACCCAGTGCAGGCTGCAATGCATCATTACTCCTGGGCAAGTTGTTTGTGAAGTCAGAGACAAACTGAAGCTTAAAGCCCGATTTCATCAGATTAGTGTCATGGGAGACAGACTTTTATGAGAAAGTTTACATTCCAAGAAAGACACAATTCTGACAAACCTATCTGGAAATGCTCCATTAAAAAGAACCCCAAACCGGTGGCAAGACAATAGATTTGCAATGCAGAAGCTGGCCTTTTGTTACAGTTAAAGCAGCTTTACCTGCGGGTCTGCAAATGATTAAGCTGACCCAAGTGTCTTTGAGCACTTACTCAGAAGTTCTGGTGAGCTTCAATGTATGGCACCAGAGACAGAGACCACAACTCCCACTGTAACTGTTTAAATACAACACAAACCTATGTAAACTGCAGAGAAGTGACTGCAAAAAAAGATTCAGTTGTCTGAACTCAGGTACTTCACAGAATCACAGACCATTAGGAGTTGGAAGGGACCTCTGGAGATCATCTAGTCCAAACCCCCCTGCCAGAGCAGAATCACCTAGAGTATGTCACATAGGAACACATCCAGACAGGTTTTTAATGTCTCTGGAGGAGACTCCATAGCCTCTCTGGGCAGCCTGTGCCAGTGCTCTGTCACCCTCACTGTGAAAGTTTTTCCTTATGTTTACTTGGAACCTCCTGTGCTCCAGCTTGTACCTGTTGCCCTTTGTCCTATCACAGAAAATCACTGAGAAGAGCCTGGCTCCATCCTCCTGACACTCAGCCTTTACATATTTATAGACATTAATGAGGTCACTCCTCAGTCTCCTCTTTTCCAGGCTAAAGAGGCCCAGCTCCCTCAGCCTTTCCTCATAAGGAAGATCCCTTAATCATCTCAGTGGACCCGCACTGGACTCATTCAAGGAGTTCTATGTCCTTCTTGAACTGAGGGGTCCAGAACTGGACCCAATATTCCAGGTGTGGTCTCACCAGGGCAGAGCAGAGGGGGAGGAGAATCTTTTGAATTACTAACCACACCCCTTCTAATGCACCCCAGGATGCCATTGGCCTTCTTGGCCATGAGGGTACATTGCTGGCTCACGGTCAACCTGCTGTCCACCAGGACCCCCTAGGTCCCTTCCCTCTGTGCTGCTCTCCAACAGGTCAGTCCCCACATATACTGGCACATGGGGTTGTTCTTCAACCCAGATGCAAGACTCTACACTTGCCCTTGTTGTATTTCATTAATTTTTTCCCTCCCCAACTCTCCAGCCTGTCCAGATCTTGCCGGATGGCAGCACCGGTTTCTGGTGTGTCAGCCACTCCTCACGGTTTTGTGTCATCAACAAACTTGCTGATGGAGCAGTCTGTTCCCTCATCCAGGTCACTGATTAATATATTCAATAGTACTGGTCCCAGTACCCACCCCTGAGGGACTCCACTAGATACGGGCCTCCAGCCAGACTCTGTCCCATTTGAAATATTGTAGGATATTTAAGACATCTGCCTGGGGCCAGTAGACATCATATGGAAGACAGAGACACATGCTCTGCTGGAGTGGCAGCAGACAAGAAGAAACAGCATTAGACATCTCTCGGGCTACCCGAACATGACCTGAGAGTCTCACTCATTTTCACAGAGTCACAGAATGCTTTGGGTTGGAAGGGACATCAAAGACCACATAGTTCCATGCCCCCTGCCATGGGATACCCCTCACTGAGCCAGGTTGCACAAAGCCCCATCAAACCTGGTTTTGAACACTTCTAGGGAGGGGGCACCATGTTTGCTGTATCAAAAGACTTGAGAATACGGGTCCTGCAAATTTGGCACTAGCTGGGGGCGGGGGGCAGACAGAGCCATGGCAAATCTATGGGAGTCAAATCCAGACATGCACACCATGCAGTAGCACACGTAAGGACGTAGTGACTGCTATGATGTAGTTCAGTGGTCATCCAGAGTGTTCAGCTTCTCAGATGTGTCTAAGGCAGCTAACAGGGACTGACTGATATTGAAAGCAGACACGGTTACTCCAGACTGAGCTTTGGAGCATCTGGGCTCCTTTCCTGGCTCTCACAGTCTTCTCAGTCTGATACTGGGGAATCACATTAACCTGTCAGTATGTACCCACATCTGTCCTCTTCAAAATGAATCCACAATATTCTCTTCTTACAGGAATGCTGGAAAGAGAAATGCTTCTACCCTGATGCCAAATAATTTCAAGCTATATGAAGCACAGCAAAGCTTTTTGAATGCACCTTTCTATTCAAGCAGCAAAGATGGTGTTAAGTCAACTCAAGGTGTTTATATATTTGGGTTTGTGAGTGAGGCAGTAAAGGACTCTTCAAAAGTGGAGGTAGCTACTTTCCAGAGTGACTAACAGCTTACAAAAACCTTAGGGACCATTTTTCCATTCTTTGCCCTTCTCTGGCTAGACAGCAAAGTCATCCCTTGTCTCTGATGCGAGATTTCAGGAAGTGTCAGGCAATTAGGAAAAGGAAAAAACACACGGTCACATTCTGTTGGACACCAGGTAACTTTGCTTCTTATGTTCTTCAGTGAGTGATAAAGAAAAAAAAGGCTGCACACCCTTTTTGAGAGCAAGGTCTGGGTGTCATTTTAGTTTGCGCTCTGATTCTAGTTCTGTGGGACTGCAACAAACTTAAAAAGGTCTTTAGACTGTGCTTATGTCTGTGCTGAATAAAAATACTCAGAGATTGAATTAAACTATTTTCCTATACTAGAACACACAGGTCTACTAGTGCCTTCAGATACACCACCATCCCATTAAAAAGAAGAACTTGCAAATACAGGTAACAAGGAAAATGAAGTAATTGTGCAGCAGCAGCAGGGTTTATGGTCCTTTTGCAGTCCTCCTGCATGCTCGCTGGGCAAAAATCTAAACAGAAAGCAAATGAAAATGCTTTTGCTTAGTATCATTTTGTGTTCTAATGCTAGAAATCTCTAAGCTTGTTACATACCAGGGTGATTTAAGCTTCCACAGTCCCCCGACATATGTCAGCTGCAGGGTCCTGCTGCATAAGCAGCAGCCTGTCACTGCTGTACAGCTGGAAGAGTGCCCCTGCTCCCCCCTCCTCGCACAGGCCTCTGGCAACAGCTTCTCAGCAGGAAAGCCCGCAGGCCAACAGCATTGCCAGAAATAGACAGGAAAGTGGACTAGCATGATTTAAATCTTAATACAGCCGCATCACCTGTGCAATACACCGCTGCAAGTCAGGAGATGGCACAGTGAGGTTAAACAGCTTCTCTTGTTTTACACAGAAAAAGAAGAAACAGAGCAAGAACCAAAGCCTTCCTCTCCTCCAAGCCTGCACAATGCTTTTAGCAACAATCCAAGCTGCTTCCTCACATATAAAATATTCTACAGCGCCAAAGTATACAGAATTTTTCCAGTGGATGAGTTTAATGGAAAGGTTAATCTGGATTCTTGCTCTGTAACAACTGTGATTATCTATTACTTAACCATAATATCATTAGTATCTTCCCTCCGTGAAGATCTGCCAGCAAAAAACTGCATGAGAGTATCAAAATTTGAAGAGTTTTCTGAAACACAGGGAAAGGAACAGACAGAGATAAGGAAAGAAATTAGTAAAACTATGTAAGAAGCAGAGGCTTGCAAATCTGTCAGACATCTGAGTCTTAATTAAGTAATTTTTCATCCCTGAAGTTCTCCGTGTCACTTTAACCCTTTCTCTACCTTCCTCCCCCTTTAAGCTACAATTCTGTTTTCAAAAAAGTGAAGCATGTGCCTACTCAGCTAAAACAAAACCTACCCTGTAGAGAAATAAGAGAATAGAACTCTCCTGATTCCTCAGAGATCCAGTTATACAGAATGTGTTTGTGCAATAGAGGTATATATAATAAATACATACCATGCTATTTTTCATTACAGGGTTTCTCTTTCCTCTGACCTGCTTCACCACTGAATTCTCTACAGCTACCAACCCCTCTTTCCCTCCTGAACTTCCCTAGCGGAATACAACACCTTTGACATTTGAATCTGAATGAGCTGAAAATTAAGCAGAACAAGTTCACCCACCCCTATCCTTTCAAGCCTTTGTTTCATACTAACTCATCAAAACCCCAAGAGTTTTCTGCAGAAAACAGCCAGCGTTTCTCAGGTTGGTAATGAAGAGGAATCCTCTCCTCCCGGTACCTTCAACTACCCCAACCAGAGCCAAAGGTAACAAATTCTCCCAAGAGAAAGGGAGGAAATGGGATTATCCCTGTCCAGATCCACAGCACGAACCAATCTCAGGAGGGTTCCCCCACCCCCACCCCATGCCCTCCACTAGCTGTACGTGAAAAAATATTCCCCTCTCATGGCCACTGAAACAGAAACTCAAGGGAGGGGAAAATCCCTTTCAGACCTTTGGAAGGTATTTTATCTTTTTGTCCCAGACAAGTCTGTATTTATTTAGCTTTATAACTGCCAAATTCCCTTAACATTTTAAAAGACTTTAAAAAAAAAATTAACCCCCCCCCACATTTAAAACATTTTCAAAAAATTTTTTAAAAAAGAAGTTTTGTATTTTAAAGTCTTTTTCCTGCTCTGAGAGAGGCTGGTGGAACAACTCACTCTTAAGACTGGTTTTAAAAAAATCCAAATTTAAGTCGCTTATGGCTTTGAGAAATAAAGTATTTTCTAGGTGGCAGTCCAAATACAACAATTTATATCATGCCCATGATCATTCTATTGTTTTATTTTAGCCAAAAATGGTTGAATGTCTTCCAAGAACAGAGTTTGGAAGGAAAGAAGAGCTGCATTCTTACACGTGGAATGATATTTAATGCTCAGTCCTCTGAAAGAAAAGAGGTCCTGTGTGATCTCACTGGTCACAAGTCTCCCTCGTCTCTCTGTGCATCAGTTCTCCTTGTTTAAAACAGGGTAATCCCACTTGTTCACCTCAAGCAAGACCTGTGCAGAGAAATGACTTAAAAGTCTGCATGGCACACGGAGACTGGTGTGATGAGTAAGATAAAAAGAGCAAAGGGGAAGTAAATATTCCTGTCTCCAGAACAGAATCTGAACTGGGACCGAATGGTGGTGTACCTGCTTTCTTAATTGAGCTCTGGAACTCAGGAAGAAAATAAAGAAAAGAGAGTATGTTCCCTTTAACTAGAGACCTTATCGTACTGCACAAAAGGGGGGAGGGGGAGAGAATTAAGGTTACAGGGGGGAATCTAAGGTTACACAGACGGCCTTAATATTAATGTTACCTAACTTCGAGCGCGTGACCTAGCATCCCTAATAATATTATTTTAACATAGTTTTTAATGTGTAATTATTTATAAAGCTCCAGACAGTAGGTGTGCATGATGCTTTATAGGCATATAAAATTGTCTGATCCCTGCCCCTAGGAGCTTGCGTGATGACACCATACAAGGTATGGGAAAGGAGGGGGTATGGGAGGACAGAGTTGCAACACTGTGAGATCATGAGATGTACTTACTGCTACCTAAGCAACATTTCAGCTTCTCTGTGGTTTTCTTGTTACTCATTTAACACTATATATTAAAATTTGGTGAACAGATACACAGCACAAAGAAATCAACTGTAAGGAAGGATATGAAGAAAGAGAACTATGCAGTGCAGTGTTCACAGTCAGCAGTTAATATTAAAGCATTCACAGCCAAACGCCGCATGTAGTCAATTATTTATACGGGCTAGCCCTTGGCACCTCCAGCTGAGGTCTGGATTCTGCTCCACCAGGCGCTGTACAAACATATCGTGAGATATGATAGCTGCGTTATGGTTTTTACTGGAAAAAAACAGCCAGTGGCTGAAGGGGATATCAGAGGCAGAGAGACAAAGATGGTTTAACAGGTTAGAGGAAGAGCCAAGGCTACAAATAGTGTTTGGACATTTGATTTTACACTCTACACGCCAATTAGTATGTGTATTTGGATTAAGATTGCTTGAACAAGAATCCCAAAACAAAGCAGAACAAAAGACGGCACTTGGAAATTGCTCCCATGTACTGGGAAACAGAACCATGGAGGAAAGACCCTAAGCCTGGAAACCCTGGCATTCAGGCACTTTCTTTTAGAAATTTCTGTTTTCATGCTCTAGGAACTGAATGAGATATCAGCTCTGCTGTAGTTGTCATTTCTGTGTGTGCAGAGCCTGTGGTACGTGCTGCTTCTGACCCGGTCACACTACCCTGCTGTTACATGCAGGCGAACCTATTGCATGTTGGAGGTCGCACCCTTAAATCCTCACAACTTGCCTTGAGTTCAGCAGCAAAACCTACTGTGACACACCAGTGCTATCAGGCATTTCAGCTACACAGAGACCACCCAGGACACAACTCCACAAGCTCTAAGAAAAATTAATTTAAAGCTAAACATACAATTAACCAAAGAAAGCAACACGACGAAATACTCTTGAACTTCTGGCACACAGGCTAAGCCTCTGGACCAAACCTAGATAAGAACTGTGGACTTGGTTCTGCTCTTCACTGCAGTTCTTCACAATGCATATGCAAAATACCACTTGGACTTTCTTTACACCCTTCACACTCCAAATATAACTTGCTTTCACTTTAAAGGGACTTTTCACAGCTCACAGAGTACAAAACAATTTTAGTATACGGCATTATAAATTCTTAGGAATGAGTTATTTCACTGGGTGAAAAGCCCTAGTTTTAGTCAGCTTTACAATTTAAAATGACAAGCTAAATGTTTCCATTATTCTTACTAACCATTTTTTCCCAAGCTTCGGCCAAACTAGTCACTAAATAAGATTTCTGGCTTCCATGAAACTCAGACTCAAGGAGGACTCTGATTCCCTGCTGCTAACTACTACTTCTTTACAGTAGTGACATATGCTCCCAATTTCTTTGTTCTTTTTTCCCTTTTAGAACTGAGTTAGAACTCAGTATACAGACTAGAAGATAGAAAGGAATTAATCAATTCCACATAAATTTTTTCTTCAAGTTTTTGTAGTTTATGCAATATGTTTAAAACTCTGTATAGCTTGGCATCAATTATTCACATGAACTGCACTTGCACTTGGCTAGGAACTTAGGAGGCTGGTTTGGTCCTGAAAGTAGCCCGTCCATCACAAGAGCTACACACAATCTCAGAGCTCCCAACAGATTTTATTAGCAGAGTGGCAGCTGCTCTGACAGTGGAAACTGAAACTGCTGTTCTCCAAACTTGGCTGTACTCAAAATTGTACTCAGAATTGACTTACATCCCACTAACCAAAGAAATTCATACAAATAGGTTTTTAAAAGTCCTCAGTTTTTTCCTTCCCTCTACAGTTAGGAAGTGGCTTCTGAAAACTTAGCAAGTCGACCTCAAAAGGATTTAGACGAGCACGGTTTTCAAAGCTGGTTTGTTTACAAACACAGGTTGGGAGCAGATTGGATTTACCTTCAAATATTACTGGTGCATTCAGAACATGAAAGTTCAAAAGATGCTCCTATCAGCATTACTGCTGTGGCAATCTTAAGTGGTTACTGACAGAATATTAAAATAAATCCTAACTGCTAAATTTCTACTTATACCATAAAGGTGATCTGAAGCAACTAAAAACTAAATAGAACTAAAAAATAAGTAGGACTTATGAAAAATAACTGCACTCCCCAAGCAACAATTTTCTCCTTTTCCAGTATAAACCCACTGCTTTTAAATTATGGGTTTATTAGATAAATACAGAATATTTAGCATGATAAAATCACAGAAGATTAGGTTGGAAGCCTAGCCCTACTTCCTGCTCCAAGCAAGGCTAGTTTTAAACCTGGACCAGGCTGCTCAAGAATTTGCCTGGCTGAGTTCTGTGAACCTCCAGGCATGAAGATTCTTCGACCACTCTGGGCAACCTCTTCTGCTGCTTAACCACTCCCATTCTGAGGAATTTCCCTCTTATATTCAATGTATTTCCTTCACAGCAGCTGGTGATGGTTGCCTCTTGTCCTTTTACCATGTATCCCTGAGAAGCCTCATAGTCCTCATTTTGTTTAGAGAAAGACTGCAACCGGGTCCATCCTTACCCGCAGCACTTTTGCAAGGTCAACAACCCAGCTGCCTCCTTTACCTGCCACACTTTGTGTGCTTCAGCACCCCAGCCTTCTCCTCTCAGGACCCTCTCCAGTTCACCAATCTCTTTCTCCAACTGGGGGCCCAAGACTGGACATGGTACTACAGCACTGGCCTCACAGCAGCTGTTCAGGGGGAATAAGCCACCCCTCTCTCCTCCCGCCCCAATTGCAATGGGCAGTACACCACGCTATCCTTCCAGCTTCCACTCCTTTGGCTCAGCAAGCACCCTGAGCAGCAGTCCTGCCGGCCAGCTTATGGAGTCTCCTGCTGTCTCTTCTACGTGTGCTCTTTCCTGCTCCTAAAGATTTTGTGTGTTTGTGTGGTGAAGGTGAATCTCAATGCACTGTACAGAGCATGTGTCTTTGGCTGAAGAGAAAGATGGAAACAATACTGACTTCCACAAAGGAGGACGTCACTTAACGACCTGTGGTCAATCTTTTATTTAACTTTAAAAAACAGTACAAGTCCAAAATATCTTTCACTAATTAGGATTGTTATTACACAGCTTTGCTTTGATGTCTTTGCTCAACATTATGGTAACTTCATTTTCCCCTGCCCCATACTGTGCATCTATGTTTTCCTAACCAGTTTAGATCCTGCACTTCGAGGGAAGTTGGGATTGCTTAGTTAGCTTACAAGGCCCAGTCTAAGTCTGCTGAAATTAATGGGTTGTGTTTTTGGATCAGGTCTGGAATGTTAATTGCAGTTACTATACTAGCCTATCTAATCCTCCAGATAGAGACTGCATCGGGACCTAAGAAACTATAAAAGGACAAATAATGAGAAAAATGTCTTGTTGAACAAATATCCAAGTGAGGCTTGATTTTGTCCTCATTGATACTGATAGACAACGAAAAGCCCTGAGATCATTCCAATAAGTTAAATACTGACTTTGGCCTAATTTATCCCTAATTTATCGCCCACTGCATGATCCAAGATGAAGTTTTCCCTCAGAAATGTGTGGAAGGAAATAACTAGGTCATGATACATGCTCTTATGAAGGGGCTACAGATTAGCAGCTGAATGGAGAGAGACCAGAAAGCACAGACTTTGTGTCAACTGAGAATTCAGAGGAATTTCTGGCCCCTGTCCCATGACTATGCAGCATCACACAGAGCGGATCCCTGTCAGTATTACCAGGCCACCCTCCTTGCTGGAGGCACAGCTTCCTATTTGGCCAGTTTGTATTTGCAAAGTCCTATAAATTTTGGGTTCCCTTTGCAGTCCTGCCACCAAGTATGTGAGTTTTGGCAAACAAACAGTGTCAGAGTCACTTGTATTTGAAGGCAGTTTCTAGTTAAATTCCAGGTTCTCGTATTTTCTTGCAAAAACTGCAGGAAAATGTTTGCTAAAAAAAAAAAAAAAGGAAATATGCTGGAAAAAAACCCAAAGTATAACCAGTGGAGGTTAGCATTAGGTGAACATATATATGTATGCACACACCCACAAAAAGACCCCCAAATTTCACTGAATTCAATAATTTTCTACCTGGCTTTTGGTGGCTTGGATTTTTCCATATTTGAATTTTCCATTTTATGACCTGCATGTCCTTTTTCTAGAGCAATTTATACCAGCATTTAAAACGCTTCATATGCTATCAGAGCTACAAAATAAACCAAACTGTACCAAAATTATTTCAGACTTCTTGGAGCAATCAACTCTGGAGGGCAGCGGTCTTTTGCAAGAAACGTAACTGCAAGTTCAAACAGAAAAGTGACCTCTGCCTGTTGCTACAAGTATGTCACTGGAGGGAATTTGGCAGTAAGGTTTTCGCTGGGAGGAGTCACTTGGCCTTGGCACTGGTTTATGAAAGTACAAAAGAAAGTAGAAGTTGGTTTTCTTAAATGATGCCCCAAGAGAGGCACATGCAAGATGTTTCCCGGGAGCTGGTTGCAAGGAAGTTCTTACCTCTGTGGAGCAGTGTCAGATCCCAGGCTGTGGTAGTAGGCGTTCTTCACAGGGCAGGTCTCTGCCCCATACATGGCATCTGCCTCAGCTGAGTCCGTGTAGCCATTGACCAGCTTCATGTCTCTCCACTTCCCGCTGTCGTTTTGTGACTCCAAAGACACAATGTCGGACGGGGAGCTTACGACACCCGAGTCCTCCGTGGTGTCCTCAGATGCAAAGCAGCTGCTTTCTGATGGCGTCTCTTCCACCTCTGAAAGCTCCAGAACCGTGTCATCCACTACATAAACATTATCATGTGCAGGCAGGAGGCTCTCTAAATGAAAGATAGCAAGGAAAGTTAGCTGAAAGTCATCAGCACATAAATCAAGTACAGAGAGATATTCCTCTGTAATTGGAAGAAAACACATGAAACTCACTGGGAATAGTAGGATGGAGCTCAGTATTTGCACATAAGAGAAAGATGAGTTGAAAAGTGACATTTTTTTTTTCTCCTTTTCTTTTAGAAAGGTGGTTTGCAGTGCCTGTCCTGCAGAGTTTGGGTTTTATAATTTTTGGAGAAAATCAGTTTCCTTACTTCTATGAAGAAACAAGTTTAAAGTTTAAATGATGCGGTGCAAGAAATCACTCCTACTATTGCTTCTGACAACATAATCTCATTACTCCTCTTCCATGCTGCCACACAGATCGTGACAATTCCAATAAGAAGTCTATACACAGGCAAAAATGGGCAGCATTTCCCAATCAGGGCACTGAATTGGTACACTGGATCTACTGGGTTTTACTTTTTTTAAACACCCTTCAATTTCCTATGCATTAAGTAGGAGAATAACCATAGTCTCTTCTTCCAGAGCATAAAAACCCCCTACTAATAAGCGTACAGACAAGTAGACACTACTATGCTTAAAGCAGAACCTTTTCCACCATTTAGTGGTTTACAAAGATCAAGGGATATGCTCTTTGCATGTTTAACTCTGCTAAAGGTTGCAAGTTTTGACAGAAGATTAGGTACAGTACGATTTTTCATACTTTGTTTTAGTCTGGTCCCCATGAGCTACTTGGGTTTATGTTTGGTTTATGTTTTTTGTTGGGTTTTTGTTGTTGTTGTTGTTGTTTGTTTTGTTTGGAGTTTTTTGGTGAAAAATACAATTTTGTTATTTCCCCTAAGAATGTACAACTCTAGACTCCATCCCACAATTATGCCATTACAGGGGAACTCCCAACGAGGTCAATCATCTCAATGACTGAAATTACTGAATGACTAAAGACAGAATCAAGCCCAAACACACTTCTTTTGATCAAAAGGAATCAATAAAGACTAATCTAAATGTTTAATTTCGAATTATAAGTGTGCTCCATTCTCTTCTTCAACCTCAGTAGGCAAAAGGAAGATTAAACAACAGTTTATGGTCTGATCCTGCAGACACTTGTGGTAGATGTTAATTATGTGAGAAGTGTCAGGTCTACAAGTGTGACTAAGATTAAACATACAGTTCACTGCTTTTAGGGCGAGAATCTACAACATTTTGAAGCATACATGAAGCTACAGCTCAATAAAAATGATCCATGGAGAGAAATATTTCTGAATTGTCTAACACAAAAGTATTTTCTTTAGGTCAGAGAACTGAAAACAACTTTGTCAAAAAATGTCACAGAAATAATTTTGTAAGGGTGTAGATTAGCAGTGAAGCTTTGAGTACAACTAAAATAAAAATCAAACCAACATTCTCCTTGACTGAGGTTACAAGATGCCATTAAGTACTGAAATTGATTTCTGACAGCATAAGCAATAAAATTCAGAGGGCTACAAATCATGATTAAAGTTGTAAGTGCTGTCAAGCATTGATATTAATGATGGAAGATGATCCAAAGACTCTATTGTGACTTTGGAAGTAATGTTACTTGATTGCTTTGACCTTATTTTCTGTAACATTAGCTCTAGGTTTGAGATCTAATCCAAGAGATCATTCCATCTAAAAATGGCAATTACAGGAACTAAGTATGTGTCAATGAATGGATTAGAATATGCTCATGACAGAGCTACAGTTAGGAAAACACCAACATCAAGTATGAAGAATTTGACATTAAACACCAAATAACAAGACCCCACAAAAATAGACAGTAAACAAAGAGGTAAGAGTTTATGTCCTGCTTGGTTTACAAACAAAAACCCCTGTAACAACCCATCATGAAAGTATTAGTAAAAGCTACAATATGTTAAAACCAGAAGAAAGTAGGATAGCAAAGAAATCCATTTAAAGAGTGGAAGCACACGGGAAGGTTTTGTAGTAATGCTCAATGCAGTATACCTGGATGCAAAGAGACCTCTGTGTAACACAGGCCACATCTGTTGTCACCAGGATGTCATAAATGACCTCCCCTCTACAGCTGGCACAGCAACTTATAACAAAGTACTTACTTCCAGTTCCTGACAGGAGGATGGCAGGCTTTTCCTCCCTAGCTGTCTCTCTCATTTCCTCATCCTCTTCTCGCCTGCCTGCAACTATTTCCTGCACCTTTCTGCTCAGGGATTTAGATCCTTTAGGTCACACAGTCCTACTTGCCTAACGTAGTACCAGCACTCCAGTCTCTCCTTGATGAGACCCAGCTCCCACGGCTGGGTATCTATCCCCCACCCCATTCTTCCAACATGCTGACAAACAAAAGGAAACCCAATTCTCTTATTATCAGGGTCAATGTGCAGATCGATCCCTGTCAGTTCTGCCTGGATCTTGGCAGCTGAGTCGCCCAGCCCAGTGTAAGACCTTCCTCATTCAACAGCAGTTTTCTCTGGAAGCAGAGAACTACAGAACAGTGCCTTTCTCTTAAATGATTACATCCCCTGTAAAACCAAAACACTCCCCTTCCTTCAAGCCTATCAGTTTGTCAAAGCACTTCCCTAACCTTTTAGCTTCACCAGGAAGACCCATTCTTTTAAAAAACAGTTAGCACATGGCACTGAACAGACTTGCTGGCTGAGGCAAACTGTTTTGAATGCCACTACTACTCGTCTGAACATGAAAGTACACACACAAAACACTACTGCTGCATTTCTGTGCCATGTTAGCAACCTTATTTCAGCTAAGAGTGTCATTAAAACACCCCTGTTTCAAAGTTGAGCCATCCTTGTATGGATTAAGTAAGAATCTATTCTTCCTTCTACATGCTTGATTAAGTCTCCACTGGTGCAAGATGAAGATGGATGGGCATTACTGGGTAACGATACATGACATGAAAAAAGCCTACCTCAACTTTACTAAGTAGTCTTGACTCCAGGAAGAGAGAAAATACCTCCTCAAATGCGACACAAAGAACTGGGTGAAGTGCAGTAGTAGACATGATTCTGCCCTGCAGTTTTTCCATATTTTAGCTCAGAGGGAGTGCCCATGCAGAAAGCCACATACTAGGCACAGCTACTGAAGTTATTTGTTGGTTGAATAAAGAAAACTCTGAACTTTTTTTTCTTTTCTCTGTCATGACAATAAGAAGGTTTCAATATGGGCTCTGATCTTCAAGACCTCACGTAGACATATGCAGGTTAAAAACAGAATATTCAGCAAGTACTTCAGAATGATCAGAGGGCTGGAGCACCTCTTCTGTGAAGACAGGCTGAGAGACTTGTTCAGTCTGGAGAAGAGAAGGCTCCAGGAAGGCCTTCCAGCAGCCTTCCAGTACCTGAAAGGGCCTACAGGAAAGGTGGAGAGGGGCTGTTTACAAGGGCAGGGAGTGACAGGCCAAGGGGTAACGGCCTTAAGCTGAAGGAAGGTAGATTTAGATTAGATATAATGAAGAAATTCTTCCCTGTGAGGGAGGTGAGGTGCTGGCACATGCTGCCCAGAGAAACTGTGGCTGCCCCCTCCCTGGCAGTGTTCAAGGCCAGGTTGGATGGGCCTTTGGGCAACCTGGTTTAGTAGAGGGTGTCCCTGCCCATGTCAGGGGGTTTGGCACTAGGTCTTTGAGGTCCCTTCCAACCCAAACAATTCTAGGATTCCATGACTGGACACACAAATAACAACTGCTACATATAATATACTACCTCAGAAGACTCTGTTTCCAAGATCATTTTTCAGTAACATGAGACCCTTTTCGCTGGCTGCAGGTAGGAAGTGATATTGAAAAGGGTGTAGAACTTGGCCCCCAGTCTCTTAAGTCATACTGAAATCTCTGTGGGCCATCTCTCTCACAAGTGAAACTGAAGCGTCCCTCAACACCCTGCATTGCTGCTTACCTTCGTCCTGCTCCAGGTTGCAGACTGTGCACAGTCTGAGTGCCGTACCAGGGACCTCCCCTGCTTAGGGGTAGCAGTGCTGTTGCTGCACAATTAGGTCAACCACAAGTTACAAAGGCTTTCTTGGGGGAGGACTGGGACTGTCTGTTTGCAAGAATGTTGCCTGTGATTATCAAGAGGGAAAGAGGAGAGTAGCTCATCAGTAAAGAATGTGAGCTTCTTGTTTAACACAAAAGAGATCTTGTCGGTTTAATCTCAATAGGCTGTAAGTAATTAGGAAAACACTGAACTTTGAGTTTAGAGGACTCATATCTGCACTCCTGCAGTTTGATACCGCATAAATGTACACATTACTCACACAGAATGCCAATGATAGGCAAACAGATAACCCTTACCTGGTTTAAATGCTAATCAGCGCTTTCAGAAATGAAGATTTACTATTCAGTGATTCTGTGACCACCAAGGGTGAAACACTCACTTTTATTACTACTATGAAAATAATGCCACTGACTTCGAACGAGACCAGAATCAGACTTAAGAGTTCAAAAGACCCATATCCTACCCAGACTTACAAAACCAGGCACCAAAGCCCAAGCCATCACTCCCTCCAAGTCCAACGGGTACAAGGCATATGCAAATCTTTCCAGCCAGTGGCTGTTCACTAAGTGTTGTGACCTTCTGCTTTTCCAGCACTTCTGATTGTTTACTGCTACATTCAGGAATGACAGAAACAGTATATCCAAAAGCATTTTTAAAGAGGTAACCCTTACAAGGTGAAAAAATGTGAATGTCACAATGGTTTTTGAGATGCAGTGTTCCTCCAATTCCTCTGAGTTCTTGCTAAGGCAATTATTTTCCAATTTCTTTCATCACTTGTTCCACTGCCAAAAAACTTTCTTTTCATGGACTAAAATTGCTTTGCTGCAGTTCAAATGGTCTATTACAATGACGTTGTTACAAATATTACAAACTTCGTGATACAAAGAATATTAATTCTTATAATGATCCCCAAATCACAACATAATTATTTCAGTGACAGTACTTAAAACTTCTAACCAGAGAAAGAAACGCTGCTTTAATTATTTGCTCTGGCAGGAAAAAGTTAGGCCATCAGAAAAGACCAGTATTAAAATAGTGTACAAATTTTCATGCACTTGGAAGAAAGCTGGTGGAAGAAATGGGAAAATAAAACATTTATTATGGCAATGATTAACAGAGATTAGGAAAATGTACAACACAGGATTAGCTGAATAGTTTTCACACAGGTACAATGTGTTCTGGCTACATTTTCCTGATTTTGCTTATTGATCAAAAACTTGTACATAGGGAGAGGGTGTTAAAAACCATCCAGTGAGCAGTTAAAGCACAAGACAGAACGGGTGGACTTCTCTCTATTTACCACAGTTAGAACAGGTTAGATCCAATATAATTCTCAGCATATTTGAGTCTACATGTTTGGGGTTTTTCAGGGTTTTTGTAAATTAGAAGAAACTAAGAGAAAATAAATGACCACTGTTAGGCATTAACAATGGCATGGGGGTAGTCGAGGAATGGATTGAGGTTAATTTCTGTAACTGCCATGCAGAAATGGAAGGTGAAGCCAGGAAATACTGAGGTGAGGAACCATGCTCTGCAGCTCCAGCTCTCCTCCAAAATGAGGATGTCGGCTCAACTCTTTTAAGTCATAGAATCACAGAATAATTTAATTTGGAAAGAACCTCTGGGGCTTGCCTAATTCAGTGTCCCAAGGCTAACTTGTTGGTGCTGCAGTGAATCTCAGAGAAGAGTCTGGCTCACTTCCTTTTCCTTCAGATGCAAGACATCATTCAAATTCTCCTTAACCTTCCCCTCTGCAAGCTGAGCAAGCCCTGTTGCCTCAGCACCTTCCTCAACATCTTTGAGGCCCTTCTGCCGCCTCTGGTCTGGCATGTCAGTATCTCATTCCACCAAACTCAGAACTGAACCCACTTTTGGACAATGGGCACAGATGTGGCTTCACAGCAGCCGGGTAAAGGGGAGTAACTAATTTCCCTCGGTCTGCCAGTGCAACCCAGTCTGTGGTTAGCGCTTCATCACCGTCAGAGCATGTTGCTGACCCACGCCGTCCTGCACGTGACTCCCGGCTCTCACGTAACGAGGTATTTTCAGTCGCCTGCCTGGTCTTATGCCCCACACTCATGTTTTCCTAATTCCAGCCATTCTGACTGCACAAAACCTGCCAACAGAAGTCAATTCATTCCTTCACACACTACCCAGTAACAAAAATTGGAAGACTCACAAAGGGCATGTCTCACCAGACATATCATCAGGAAGGTGTATGTGGAGTATTATGAGATACACCCTGTGAATCTTCAGCATTTCCACAGCTGATCCCAGCTAATTACAGCTAGCGTAGCTACCTAGATCTTCTCTCCTATGGTTGAAAAAATAAGTGGATTGATTTAACCTGTCCCCTGTTAGTTGATACTGGAACACAAAGGTGGTGTAACTTCTACAAACTCTTTTTTAGCAACAGTGTTTCCTACACCAAAGGCAATACAACCTAGGACCAAGGGAGGGAGTGGGAACTGAAGAGTATACCAGACCCTCCACTGCTTTTTCCATGTACAAGCAACTGTGAAGGTCAGTGCGCTAATGTTTGATTTGCCTTCCAAACCTATCCTGAAAATTATTGTGAAATCTCTCTCTCAAAGCAAGGCTAGGTAAGACTGCCTTCTGGCTCTTCAGAGACTGAGAGGAAACGATCACTTCGATAAATCTCTGCTACCCTCACCTGTATTTTTACCACCTGCCAAACAAGCTAACAAAGGAAGAAAAAAACTAACTAATGCAATACAGATTTTCAGACAGGGGAAAATTAATGTATTGGACATTATTATCCCTACTTCTTTCCCACAATCTGTTCTTCAATGACTGAAGAGCCTCTCTGACCCCTGCAAAGCCCGTTTGACCTAGAATACTGCTGCTATTGCTAAACTGCTTTTTTCATCTTCTCCTTTTTGGCACACACTTCAATCTACTAGTTCGTTGCTTTTAAGAAAGCCTTGTTTGGATGCTCTGACAGCTCTATACCACAGCCAGTAACCAGCCTTCCTTATTGAAAGGGATCAGATGTTGCAAAAACAACATGAAGAGCGAAATGCTCTTTGGCAGGAAAAGGATCGTGTGTCAAAGTCGATCTTTTCTTGATGAAATGGCGAACATTGCCAATTGGCTTGGGGAGAGAGAGGTTTAAAAAAATGAGTCAGTAGTGTGAGCTGTTCGCTTCCTTTTATACACAATGAAGCACGATGGGGAGGCTTTCACAACAATTCCTGTGTTCACTACCTGAGGCTAACAGCCATCAGCCTCCACGACTCACAAGGTACTCTCCTGACTCTGCTTGGTCCTTTACTTTGGTGTGAGGAGAGAGGCAGCGTGCCTAATCCAGGCAGTTCAAAAAGTATATGAACAAGCAGACATCGGTCAGAGGAGCAGTATAACATGGAAATATATTTAAGAGCATATACTAGATAGCTTTGGACTTGCACTTCATAAATCACCTCGTGTAACACTGGTAACGCGCTGTGGTCAATAATGGGGCTATTTGGAGGCCTTTGAGGGAAATGCAAATCTAGATCTAAACCCAGAGACCGCCCAATGTAATGAGCCCAGTGAAGAAATAAACCACTCTCCACATTTTGCTGGGAATTATTAGTCTTAAGCGATAGATTTTGGCAATCGACATCATTCACAGAGGTGGTCAGGTTCCATTCAAGCACACTGCAGAAATCTAAACAAATGGACTGTGAAGGTGATTTTCATGAGTCACCTTAGAGAACACACTCCATAAAATTGCCTGAAAAGTGTATTCAGTGTAACGATTAAAAGCAGAATTGATTAGTGCACCTATGCAATAAAACAATGTTTTATTAGGTGATTTTTAAGACCACAGAAAAAAAAAAGGCCATTTGCTCAACTTTTCTTATTAAACTTCACCATCTTACCCCCTCACGCACTCTGTTCTATCAATTAGTTCCTTTCCTTGCTTTGTCTGATAACAATTCCATAAAATCTCTACTAGTTTCATATTTCTAGCATAATCCAGAGGAGAAAAACATAAAAACCACTTTTGCATTGTAATTATACTTTCCTTCCCCGGAGATGAGCTGCCACCAAACTCAGCAAAGCAGAGACAAAAACCCCCAACCCTAAGCCAAACACACACACACACACACACACATATGGGATTTTAAGAGCTCTTTCCATAGCACAGAGACACCATTCTGCTCACAATTGTGTATTTATTTGTGATTCAAAATGATTTAAAGTTAGGAAGTGTGGAAGAGAATAATTTCAATCCTTAATAAGCCATCTATTACTGAAACCTTTAGACATTACACACACATACAAAAAACCGAACAGTTGCTTTCTATTTATGTGGACAAAGTATACTTGCTTGGGGCTTATAAGTACTGCTATTGAGAAAAAATGAGAAAAAATACTTTCAGTACCTTCCTAATAATGCTGACTTACTACGCAGCTATGACAACAAATACTGGGTTTGCTTACCAAAGCTGAGTTACCTCCAGGCTGGAGCGGTGGTTAACAAAATGGGATTTCATCGCTCTTGCAGATTTTTTTCTTATCCATCCTTACAGCACCTCAGTTCATTCAGATTTGAGATGTTGTTCTCTACTTCCACTATCAGTGCATCCATCATTTTCCCTTACATTATGATCTATCTTTGTATAAGATAGTATCTTTACTATAATCTGAAGTCAGACAAAGCCCTGAGAAAATTAAATGTTCCATGCATAAACCGTCTAACTTACAAGTAACACAGCGCAAAACAACTCCATTTAACTGACCAGACTATGCTTCAGCCAAACCACCAATAATGTAAATACCTTCACAGAAAATTTTCAACAGCTAATGCCAAATATAGGTATGAAAACATTTTCATATACCTCTGTGCTATAAAGACACAAAGCTCTACTCCCATCTCTGGTGTACTGACTCCTCTTGGACATCCTGATCAATGGAACACCTGCTTCCCTCTCCAAAATTCAAACAAGAGGTTTTTCAGTGTACTTCAGCTGGTGGTTTACTTCGACAGTTATATTTCTAGAAACATTTAAATCTAGAAATGCATACTTTTTTTCTTAGTTACTATACACTTTACTGCACATTCACACTTGATTACTCTGCCATCATATTTCTCATAGCAGTTAAGACAACCAATGGTGTCAACAGTAGTAACTACCTGGAGAGACACTGCTGGCAGTACTTGAGCACTTATCATTAAGACATTCTCCCTCCTAAAATTGCTCGGTGAAGAAAGAATTATCCTTGCAGGGAACAAAACTGAGGACCACAGTATGCTAAATATCTCCCTGAAGACCTTGTGCGTTACCCTCCACAGCAGCACTGTGCTGTTTTCAAAGGACATTTCCCAGGCACTCTACAATCCAGACTCCCATGCTGGGATGAGGGCAAAACAAGGGCAGCGAGGCCGGGACGGAGCACACCAAGCACACTCACCATGCAGAACACTGCCCGGCACCCTGGGGCTACACTAGAAGCGAAGAGCTACAGCCACGCAGCAGGAACCCATACAGACAACTGGTTCTGTGGAAGGATGGCAAGAGACAGGCGCCTTTTCCAGCAACACCGACATGGTCAAGCGATCACTGCACAGGGCAAGAATCAAATGCTGGGTATCATGAACTCCAGCCTCAGGCTCCAGCCATGAGGTTACCTTTTTCAGCAGTGTACGCTGAAGCTCTCCCTGGGAGCCGAGTAAGGAGGAGAACATTGGACAGGTGGAGAAGAAAGTGCTCACGGAAGTGCTCTGTTGTCATGCCACCACTCCCCTTTGACAGCAGATGGACTAGATCAGATTATTTCAGACATAAGCAGAGATGGGAATAGTTAAGTCAGAGGTGAATTTAGCCCGCTCTTTCATAGTCCTCTTGTGAAGTTAATTACCTTATCAATCGTGCTTTGCCCTGGGGCTCTCCTTCCCTATTAACTTGAAATACCAGGAGGAAGAAATGCAAACATGCCAGAGTGGTAACTGGATGTTATGCTCTGTACTGATTTGCAGATAGTAAAATGTTACTGGCAGTGTCACCTCTGGTGCTACGGTGAACAGTAGTCTAACACAAGGAATGGTTCAGCATCTGAACACCCACCTGGAATAAAATTCCCACCTGGAATAAAATTTCCCCAAAATTTCATATTTTGCACTGTTAGTATCAGATTTCTGCTGCCACCTCAGCAACTGGGTTTTGCCACTGATTTCAGTGGGAGCAGGATCAGACCGCTCACTGATTAAAATGCAAAGCTGCAGATATCTTCTGCATGGGATGAATCCCCGTGGGGAAAATTTCTCTGCATTTTTATTCATGTGAAGCATTTTAAGGCTTTAATTTACACAGTTCATTCAATAATAACGTGCATGCTGTATAATGGGGTACCTGATTAAGCATGCTTAAGTGCTTTGCTGGAGCGGGGCCATTTCTAGAATTTGAAGGTTTGCTATGATCATACCCTTAAAATGGAGAAGTCGGTTTGGGGAATTTTTCACCTGAGTTAATGGGCTTAATTAGGATCAGCATAAAAGGTTGTTTTTCCTACAGGAAATGTGGAAATTGAGTATCTCTCTTTTAGCCCCGGTTCTTACAGAAATTAGGTTGAGAAGGTCACACTGTTGTAGGTTTAGAAGTCTATGAAACCCTACAGGAACTTTTAAACTGGCTGCCAACATCCCCTGAATTAGTCAGGAAGGGTAAGACTCTAAAGTTCAGTTCCAAACATAAAGAGGTAGAAGGACAGAGCGAGGAGACTTCCTTCATGTATGCGAAGACTCGAAAGTTCATTTCCTACCACCTCCCAGGGGCACCTGAGAGAAGGATGCTATGAACAACAGCGAAGGTTCAACCCAGAGTATGCTGGGTTTTAGGTAGCAGAGAACTGAGTGAATAATGCAGAAGTCCAAAAGAAACACTGAAGGAATTACTGATGGAGTCTGAGGGAGGAGAAGAAGAAAACAAAAGAAAAAAATTGTAAATCTTAGCTTCAGTTTTGGCATTGAAAAGCAGGAAGTTAAAGTTTCTATTTTTTACTCTTTTTATCCATTATTAACTCTTTGCTAACTTTGTTCTTTCCCCTTGTTATCCCTAATTAAAAATAACATAAAACCCCCTGCAAATCTCTTTTAAACCTCAAAGAACCAGATTTTTTTTCCTAAAAACACCACACAAGGATTGTGTTTGGAAAAATTGTTTAGCAGGTGTGTTCCACTGTGTACAGTACAGTTTGTACATTAATGCTCTATGCTATTCTATCTATTATCCTTTATTCTCCTGATTCCTCATCATTTCAGCATGAGATGATAAAACTCTTCTCACCTTAGAGTGGCCCCTACCAGACCAGCACAGGATCAAGCTGGTGGGGACTTCTGTCTCCATTGCTTTCAGTCTGCTAATTTTCCTGGAGGCACTAATTTAACCCCGTGGAAAAACCACAAGGAGTTTCCCTGTGCAAGGATTGTTTTTGTGTAAAAAAAAGCCATCGATACATTGCCAAAGCCTTGTATTATGAACAGTGGCATACACTTAATGTACCCTGAAAGTGAAGAAAAGCCTTTTTAGTACAATCTGTGTTCTTTATAAAAGCAAAGTGAAGATGAATGATTTTTCAGGAACATCTGAATCCCATTGATTAGCTTGATGAATACAGAACAGGAAAGCTGCCAGGTCCAGAGGAAGCTAGGCATGTCCACAAGGGAGTGGAGCAAACAAGCAAATTACAGTATATGCATGCCTTTTTAAAAAAAAAACAAACCAAAAAACCCAAATGTTTTCACTTGGAAAACTTGGGCACTCAAACCTCTAAGTTTCTTTAACTGACTGGTCAGTTAACCAGCATACTGCTCTCATTTTCTGAAGGCAAGCACAGAAGGGGTTTAAAAGTAAAAAAAAAGTATTTTAAATTTATAAACCATCAATAAAATGGTGACATGCATTGTGTTTAATTAAAATAAGATTTCTTCTGGAAAAAGAAAATCTTTCCTCCTTTTGTGGAGAAAGCAAGGTAAGTTTTATTTGGTAAAAAAGAATAATTTCACTCCTGATCATTGATTTAACTTGTCTGAGAGGCTAGTAGGGTTTCAGAAAAAAAACAGTTCTAAAAAGGGTTTCAGAATAAAACCAAAACACCAATGTGTTCCTGCAATAGTCCCCAAAGTAGTTCTACTTGCAGCAACACCAGGAAGTGATAAAGGCTGCCACTTCTACAGCCCTTAGCAGTTCACTGTGAAGCTTTCTGTGCAGCAAGTCAAGTTTAAGACTCTGTTTAGCTTACAGAATGCTCTGTCGTTTACAAGTAAAAGTCAAGTAAAAAAACTTCTTACCTTGAATTTAAACCCAGTAGATTAGGTTTTCCTACAGCCTTTATAATTACGATATAATTCTTCATAATTCTTATAATTTAAGAATTATAAGAATTCTTAAACTCGAATGGCCAAGTGTTTACTGTAACATCCATATGCACACCATACAAATAGCTGGTTGTGTGTTTTCACTTAGTTAAGAACAAATTTGAAAATATTCCTCCATTTTACTATTTTTACAAACTGAAATAGCATTCTCCTGTTTAGCTTGTAACTTTATGTCAAATGAAAAATGAAGAAAGAAACAATCATGAAAACGAGAACAATGCTAACCTACACGCTTTAAAAAGCCATAAGGAATAATTAGATGCTTGAAGTGAAAAAATTAGTTGCCTTGTTTGTTTGCTCTAATAAGGAAGTGAATACTCCCCTACCAGACCTTCACTGTTTATGGGAGGTCACCATATATTTAGCAACCTTACTTTCACCTTTTAATCACAATAGTCTTAAAAGACAAAAAAAAAATATTTGTCAGTCACAGTCCCCCTTTCTCATTCTTTCCCCAGTCTTCTTTTGTTTTAGGTCTTTGTCCTCCATTACACCCCACCTTTGCTTATGGTACAGTAGGTTGGAAAGTAATTCTTTTATCCATGCCAGGAACCAATTATGAAATCCACAAAAGGAGCTGACAAAAGAGACTCTGTCTCTGCTCTCCAGCCTTTTGCTCCCTCGGGCCCTAAAACCCAGAAGTGAATGTGCATAGCCAGAATTCTCAATTTCTTAGAAGAAAGCAGGCAGGCATTTTAGTCAGTGTTTACTGACTTAGAAGTGGTAATGGGAAAAGCTGAGTTTGAGCATCTCTGAGGATGGACAAGCACTTTGGTATGGGTATTATCACCTGTCTGGAACAGGGAATACAAACATTTTCAACAGCTTTTTTTCTGTAGCTCCCTGTGCACTGCCCATGTTCGAATCAGCAGCATCTTGCACTACAAACTTCAATGCTATTTTAAGTATCAGCCTGCCAGCTTGATCTGGCCCATACATCATTTGTAAATCAAGCATAACTTCAAATTCATGCCAAGGATTAAAGTCCTCATGCACACCATGTGCACATGTGTTGGTTGGACACAGCTTGTTACTGATAAAGTATACATTTCTTTACTTGTATGGGTGTGATGATTATTTTCATATTCTCCTGTTCAAGTACAACAGAATACACATAGGATACCACTCAGTTATTAAAGGTGTAACTTAATAACTGAGTTAACGGAGTTAAATTGTTAATAACAGAGCTGAACTGCTTGTTATTTTCACTAAGGAAGAGGGAAACAGGGAATTCGGTCTGACTAAGAATAAACATTCAGAGTTTATCCACAGACCACTTGGATTGCAGAGCTAGGCTGCAAGAGAATTAGAAATGTCTTTATATTTAGTCAGGAAAGGAAATGTGAAGCTAAGGTGTATTCCACATCCTATGAAACAGGTAAATAACCAGTTAAAACCCTAAATATCAGGAAATGATATAGAAAGACTATTTGATTCACTGGAGTCCAGTCCCATACTTAAGTAACCAGAAAATATTTTATTATATTCAAAGGAATTGCACTGCCTCATAGTAGGACTGACTTCTGTCTTGAAGTCTGCAAAATCACAGCTATTATTCCCAATACTGTGGCAGGCAGCAGAGTGAACATGTAAGGGAATACAACATACCACCTTTCCAACTGGTGTTACTTTTACCCAGGACTGAGTCCCCTTCTTCAGAACTTTCTCAAGGTGTAAGAAAATGAAGGAGAGATGGTGATCCAAATTTACAATTTTCTTATTAGAACTCAACAGGAAAAAATCCCAGTATTTCATGTTCAAGGAACATTCAGGGAATATAAAGGACTCGGTAGTTGATATCTATTAAGTATGTTATCAACTGCTAAAGTAGTTCATTCTTGCTACTGGGCTTGATCATTTACCACCTGAAGTCAAAGCACCAGAGAAGAACATGTAATAAGCAATGAATAAAGCAGCTGATTCTTGCGCAGAAAAAGACAAGATCATCTTCCCCCTTCTCCACCTCAGCAAAAAAATCAGCAAGAGTTTATTACGTGTAAGCTCTTCTGGATGAACAAAGGATAATTATGTCATTTCTTGTTCTGTCAAGTTCTTAGCAGTTTGAACAGTGTACATCTCCAGCCATACAGGTGTTATACAGAAGCCTATCTGCATACTGTACATGAGGTATCTGAATAAGAAGTGTGTAAACAGTGACAGCAAGTTTGTCTCACTGTCCTTGAGGGGGGAGTTCATATTTTTGCAATGACATTAGAACACAACATGGCTGTAATTTTGGAGGGATGGAATAAGTTACATTCTGTCTTCTAAAATAACATGTATTTTAGTATGGAAAGTTAAATGGTGCCTACTGCATGTACTAAATATATATTGAGAGTCATGGTAGTGACTGGAAGCCAAGTTCAGAAGACAGAACTGCTGTCTTATGTACACACACACACACACAGGACCCAACTCCCACAAAGAGGCACTTTTGTACTGGGATGGAACAATAAAGAGGGCTTAAAGTGGCTGTACACATAAATGATGACCGTGTAAGAATCATGGCCACAGTTTACTTTACAAATGCAGAATACAGGGACAGTTGATGGGCATATGATAGATTGCATGGCCTCATCTTTAATAAATAAATGCATCACAGGCCTTTGCAATTCATCATACAATTTTGACTAGATGATTTCTCTACCGATCACTCTTCCTTGTCACTTATTTGAGCACTCTAGATGCCACAGTTTAAAAAAAAAACAGTTAAAAATGAACAAAAGGAGAAGTATTTCGTTTTTCCATTCATATATTTAGAATATTCTCTCTGCATTTTACCTTCCCAGAGTAAGTTTCAGTCCTGGACCAGTAGCACATTTTCTAAAGATAAAAATGGAATGAGTTCAAAGTTTAGTATTCTACAGCCCTGTCACTGGAAAGGAAAAAATTCCAGCTGCTTAGTGAGAAAGACAACATTCATTTCAATCCTCAAAGATTTCAGTCCTAAGGAAAAAAAAAGAAAGCATTACATGCAGAAAAGACATTTAAGGACATTTGAAGTCTCTGAATTCTAGATTTTAGTCTCTGACTGACTGAACTGCTGGTAATGAAGTAATTTATCTCTGAAAGAGGTCGGGTAGTAAAACAATCTGCTTGTGCTTTTAAAATGCTAAAACTCAAGCTGATAAACCTTTGTAGCAGAACACATCTTTCTATATTGGCACTAAACCTGACCTACTCCTTGCCCTTGTTCTCAAACACAAACACAAGCTACATGCACTAATTACCACGCCTTGAACACAGGCACCATAAATATGCAGGCAATATATATGCAATATAATGGACAACCCAACACGCCACCACCCTTTGCAAGAATGCATACAGTAAAAAATGTGAGCTCGCGTCTGGAAGATGCCATCACAGCGGCATTACCCGCGAGTATGATTTTATTGTCATGTTCCTACTTGTAATCAAACTGGTTTTTAAAAAATCTAGGGAAAAAAATTGCATTATTTTTCCTTTTGGTTGCTGAACAAAGTAACTTAGTTAACCTGGTTTAATTTTAGGGCATTCTTCAAGAACTGAAACAGGCTTAGGGGAGACCTTAGCACCACCTACAACTGCCTGAAAGGAGTTTGCAGAGAGGTGGGCGATGGTCTCTTCAGCCAGGTGACAGGTGATAGGTCAAGGGGAAATGGCACAAAGCTGCACCAGGGCAGGTTCAGATTAAATGTTAGGAAAAAATTTTTCACTGCAAGAGTCATCAGGGCCTGGAACAGGCTGCCCAGGGAGGGGGTTGAGTCACCATCCCTGGATGTATTTAAAAAAAGGGTATCACAGAATCACAGAATCGTAGGGGTTGGAAGGGACATCGAGAGATCATCGGGTCCAACCCCCCTGCCAAAGCAGCTCCCTAGCTCATATTACACAGACAGGTGTCCAGACAAGTCTTGAATATCTCCAGAGCAGGAGACTCCGCCACCTCCCTGGGCAGCCTGTGCCAGGGCTCTGTCACCCTCACTGTGAAAAAGTTGCAGAACTTCCTGTGCTCCAATTTGCAGCCATGGTAGATGAGGTACTTAGGGCTACGGTTTAGCATAGGACGGGAACGGTTGGACTTGATGATCTTAAAGGTCTTTTCCAACCTTGTGATTCTGAGATTCTGTGATCTTTGCACAATACAAGTGTGCTGCCTACCAGCTCAAAGCTCACCTTACCGCTCTCCCCCTGCTCGCGTCCGGAGACAAATGGCGGCAGCGGCTCCCTCTGGTGGCCATCACAAAAACGCCTTTCGAGTGGCCGCGGCAATGCCGCCGCAGCAGGGAGCTTCACTGGGTTCCCTAACTCATACCGCGGGGCTTGAGCACTTTTCTAGTGTACCAGAAGGGGCTGAATGATAAATTATACATCTGTCCCTACTGCCTAAGAGCACTGGATGTCACTGACATAGGGGCTATCGGGCTGATTTATAAGCTCTCCGCGCATTTACTTGCCCTCCTGACAGGACTCGGTGGCATTTTCCTTTTTAGAGTTTTTAAATTTGCTTTTCACCCCTTACCACGAAGGACAGTACTTGAACAATGCAGTTTTGGTAGCGCAGAAAAATCCTGAATATGTTAAATGTGTTTCTTACTAACTCTGGTAGGCTCATTTTTATGAGAAGTTGTAGTAGAGCAGTCGGTTTGTGATCAGCTTGCCCACATCATTCTCACTATGCTTCCAATGTCTCCACGGTAAAAATGAAAGGAGTAAAACCCAGGCAATGTCCTTTTGTGTCACTGCTAACCTAAGGCTTCATCAAGCTGACCTGAACCAACTTTTCTGCCTCTCCTTGAAAACGACAGAAAAACCT
Organism: Zapornia atra; assembly: GCA_013400835.1. Taxonomy (NCBI): domain Eukaryota; kingdom Metazoa; phylum Chordata; class Aves; order Gruiformes; family Rallidae; genus Zapornia; species Zapornia atra. The sequence goes on along the minus strand of VZTU01034122.1, from coordinate 117,490 downwards.
CTCATTCTCTTCCAGAAGTCGAATCAAGGAGACGTTAGTAATCCCGGGCGGAAATGGGGAATAATCCTGGTGCTGAGTGGCTGCTCACAAACCCAACTTCCAGGGGGTTTACGTTCCCATAGTCAGGCTTTGCAGAAACCCTTAAGCCCCTTGCACAGACACAGCTAATGAATGAACAGTGGGGAAACACGAGTATCTGCAATCCCACTGCACAGATCTGGATTTAACGAGTGCCACTGGAAGCTCTTCCCACAGTGTGTATAGTAATGGGAGGCTTTAAACTAATGCTAATATTACAGTTTAATTTCTCATAATTAAGATGATTTCTTCTAAAGGTGTCGCAATTTTTCTTATTTTTAAGTTCTGTTTAATACTATCAATGTACCCGGGACTCACAAAATTTTAAGAAGCAAAGGATATGACTTACTACAAGCAAGGAATTTATTTTTTTTAAATTTGGAAAGGCAGGGCTGGCTGAAACTGGGTATTAAAACATTTTTACAGAGCAATTTCATGGGAAATTTTAATTCCCGAAACCTTATTTTTAGAGGCAAATTCTGCAATTTAATTTAAAAAAAAAAAAAGGTAAATTAAGGATGCATAATGAACTTTTTGAGTTTTCACCTAGAGCTTTTCAAAGTTTGAGCAGATTATCTGAAGAGAGGGCTGTTAACTGCAAACTTGTCAGCTATGTAGAAAGGGGTTATAACTTTTCCATTGAAAATGTAATTTTGTTGAAAAGTTGAGCCTCTGTTAAGCTAATCTGATGTCAACGAAAGGATCGCTTTTGCAATACACTCTACCTCTACATTGTACTCAATAAAAAAACTTTGTTTTACCACTTCATTATTCCATTTTTATACTAGTCTGAACTCCATGGGGCATGTAACTCTGTGGAGTTACAAATAGGATGTAAATAGAGTAATGAGAATGGGTAAATTAGGTTCTTAATCTTCACATTGTGAACACCTACTACTTTTTCTTTAAAATAAGACTTACAATTAAACCATTGTCCTGTCTTAAGAAGCTATTACAAAGTACCTGGCAGCGCAGAGAGTTCAATTCTACTCCGCTTTTATTAGAAGACCCTTAGGGTATTAAGTATACTTTCTGAAGCATCACTTAAAACTTAATAACTACATGTCATATTTGTATTAAAAACCGTCAAACCCCTTTCTAGTTATGCTTCACATTATCTGTAGGAATGCTTTTCTTTCTTACTCTCCACTCTGCCTACCTGGAAAGGATTCAAGATGAACATGATTATTTGCTTGAGGGTAAAACAATAATTTTTCGTCATTTAAAGAAGAGTTATGTATTGCAACTCGTTCATTTAAATAACATGAATGTCTTAAATCACGGTACATGTGAGGTCAGAATAGTTCTGGGTGTGGGCATCATTGCAACTCATAAAACCTTTATTTATAGTTCAGAATGATTAAAAATACATGCCTTATGGGCCGTTCACATGAAGAACTTCAGCGCAAAGTTTTTGCGAAGTACAATCCTATAGCTGGTATTTTAATTGTAACTCACTGACTATTCCTACTACAGCTGTAAAAAAGAGACCCGTGGAACAAGATTTATCTTGAGCAAACATTGTTTGCAGCTTTTGTTATAGAAATAGAACACACACCTTGATTTCCACAGGATGTCTCCAGCATCAAGATAAAATTACTCATACTAAGCATCAGGATGAAAGCAAAAGTAAAGCCTATGAATCAGTGCATTTGGTTCTCAGTATTCCTTTTAGGCCCCTTATAGATCCAGCAGATCTTTCTGGGTTTTTTTTTCTCTGCAGCTTGATTGATAGCCAAGATATAGAAAGAATCTTGCACTTCAACTTGATTAGGACATGCCCAGTTCTAGCTTTGTTCCAAAGGAACGAAACATATGCAAATGAAGAAAAAATAGGATGTATTAGAGAATGTAAAATGTTGCACCTAGGTTAACAGAAGAAAAGAAACCAAACAAACCCACCCTGAAAAATGTTTTAGGAAATTTTCATTAAATCTTTAGACATTACTGAAAGTAAGATACCCCGTCCCAAAGACACCAAAACTCCAAAAACACCAAATCAAATTAAGCCATGGCTCAAAATAAAGAGAATCCTTTGGAAAAAAAACCCAAAACCAGACAAATGTATGGATTATCTTTTTGAGGCTGACATATAGATTTATATAACACAGCATTCAGTTCCAGAGCGTACATCTCACAAATGAGTATGAACCACAGCCAAAAATAACCAACAGTAATTAAAAGAGAATGTAAGAGTTCAAAAAAAAAGGAAGCAAAAATCACAAAAAAAAAAAAAAAAGGTTCTTTTCCAGCAGGGAAGGAAGGCAACAGAAGAATCAAGGGTATCAGAGGCAACAGGAGGTTCAGAGGTATGAAGGTCATAGGAAGAGGCAAGGTCTGTCAGACGCGCTTGGTATGTGAAGGGAATGATGCACAACAGTAAACTGTTGGAGGAAAAGAGTAAAAAAATAAAATTATAAATATTGTGGAGGTCAGACAGCAGAGTGGCTAGCATGCTCAGTAATGTTAAAGAATCAGAGGCCCAAAGGAGGTGCAGGTGGGTGGGCACATGTATTAAAATTCGGAATCCCACAGATGCTCTAACTTCCTGGGTTCACATATAAGCTAATCAATCCCAACAGCCTAACACCTACTGGTAAGCAGCATGGCTATGAATTCTGCTTTATGTGGCTTGAATTTTAATTCTCCAGAAGGTACAAGATAGATGATGTTGAAGATTCAACTTCATTCTTTAGATCAGCCTGGATAAGTAAGAGGAGTGATGGTGGTATAAGCCTCTTAAGTCACACTTGCAAGTTTTCTTGCTTTAAAGACCATGTCTTAAGAAAGAAAAGGCTGGGTCACTTGACAGACAATTTCTGAGGCAGTGCACTACTGCAGGCCAGCAAAATTCCCTAACTCAGCAGCCTGCAGTTCTCAAATATTTTAGAACAAGATGTTAGACAATGCGGTTTCCTCCCTGTGAGTTCCTCTGCCTATTTTTGATTCAAGTTAACAAAGTCCAACCCCTAGGGACTATCCCTAATGACTGTGAAAGGGTAGCTGTCTATCTAAGGTGACTGAAGAAATACGACCGAATTGCTTGTGAAGCTACCACAGCTCTTGTCAAGTGGCTTGTATTACCTGCTAATGTATCAATGATATAATGAAAAACATTAAAAATGGGACAAGGGTCTTTTTGATTCTCCTCGTTCCTTAAAAGTAACCTGGTATTATCCATCAACTAGTAGTATACATGTCATCTACATAATAACTGGTATAATAACTACATTATACCCACTCCTTCATCCTTTCTGGTTAAGTGATGATGGACTCTTTTTATCTATCTTTAAGAACAGAGACACATCCAAATCACAACTTCACTTCTGTAAAAGCAGAACACTTTGCCGTATCTAAAAATCATTCAGTTGTCAAGCCCTCACCCAGTGCAAACCCTGAGTTCACTAGTACTTTATCCAATGTCAGATCCTGTTAATTTCAGGATCTCACTCTACAAGAAGGTGAATTGCTTATTCTTTTTTAAACAGCTTTTAATTTCTTACTGTATTTATTAATGATAGTTCCTAACAAGCCAAATAATGGGCTGATCATGGTGATTTACATTATTCTTACGAGCTGGTAGAAAACAATTCAAGGCAAATTGTTTTAGTTGCTTGTCTAGGTGCAGCAAGCTTTCAATAGGTGCATTCTCTACCTGAGGTAAGTGGAACAAAGCTTACTACTGGCACATTTATTGGGAACTTCACAAGCTATGTGACATAGCTAAACACCATGCAACAGAGGTGACAATCTCCACTTCTGCATTCCCAAAGCACAGGCAATCTTAGAATCACAGGCCATAAACAATCTGATTAGTAAGATAAGGAAGGAGAAAGGATCCCGTAAATATATCATTTTAGTTATGCACACAACATGCAGCTAAGGGTCTACCAGACCAAAAGTTAAGAGGAAAGGTCACGTAATGAGAAGAAAAAGATTAAAGAGCAAAAACTGCGGGGAACAACTACTCTTGTTCGTGGAAGAGATTCTTACCATTAGAGTCAGAAAAGCCCAAGTATCATACTAAAGGCCCCTATTCATGAATGACTTGCAACTCCACATGGGTTTGGAAAACTCTGATGACCACCATTCACTATGAAATGAAAATTCCTCAACATGGGTTTTCCAGAGCACAATGGGACAGCTGTGTATTTGCTGTGAAAGAACATGGGGTGAGGCATGGTGCCCCACAGACAGTGGGGCAGACTGTAAAGGACTAAGAATTTAAATGCAAAATAATCACAGAATTTTTATTTCTGAATGGGAATCTTGCCTTGTGAAAGACAAACTGCTGCTGACAGTCACCCGCTCATTAAAGGAAGACCACAATCTTTATCAGGGAAAGCTGTTTTGAGCGTGTTTTCAGAGCAAATATGCCTTTCATCAGTAGCTCACATCAGGAGCTTATCCACCTTCCCACCGTGTTTTATGAGAAAACACATTCACTGAGATTAGAGTTAGGAAGACTGAAAATTTTGCTGTTCTTTGAATCTACCGCCAAAGTCCTATTTGCACTGCTGGAGGCATTCTCAGGCAAGAAAAAACATCATTGCAAAACTCTCTTCTTACACCGCTCAACCGCTACAGCATCTAAGCACCTTTCAGAATGGCATTAAGCAATATAATTAGCATCTGTCATACATGCTGCTCTCTCTCATGGGTACATCTATACACACTTCTCTTGTCTAAATCTATATTCATATCTTCATCTAGGTAGAGTACAGCGTAATTACAAAGCCAAACATGTCCCTCTCCAACACTGATGAGTTAAGTGTAAAGTAAGTACTCACTAAGCACTATTCTTTTGCTCTCAGTAAACTGAGGATAATAAAAACTCATGTTTCCATGTACAGGCTTAATCAAATCCTTTTGGCTGGGATATTGTGTTTGTTTAAGAGCAAATGATCAGGCTGATAAAATCAGAGCTGCATTGATTAAAGGGTATGCGATCACCAAGGTAGATCAGGAACGCATTGCAAAATAATCGTGGTAGAAACTCAAATGAGGCAGAAATATTAATGCAAAGAAGGCTACAATGGATTTTTAATAAAGAAAATATTGCAGGCAAACTGATGGTATCTAGAAAAAAAAATATGATTTGAAGTATGATATGATTTCTGTGCATATGCTGGTAAGAATGAATTAGGGTCAATTCTCAGTAAGATTCAGGTTTTATGTTAGTTTACATCTCCTTAATTTCCTTCTTTTCTCACCAATAAAACTTGTCAATCTGTATTTCCTCAGCACAGATTTGAAAAATAATGACTTATATTTAGCTGGTGTCCAACAGCAAACACACCAACATGAATGCGTCAGAGTAACTGCTACCTGCAGAATAATTTCGGTAAAGAAAATGTCAGGTTTTGTCAAATTAACCCCTAATGGAGACATTTCTCTATCCCAGGGGTAGAAGACACCCTCCTAACCTTCAAACGAAGTGTGTCCACAAGATGCAATAATGTGCAGAGCTTTGCTGCCTTTACAGGACCTACATGGGTGTGCAGGGTAAGCCCATGGGAAGCGTAATCCATGATCAAAGACTTGGAATGTGTACAAAGATTTAAAGACAGTCGATGGATAAGCACGAAAAAGTAGCACGAAAACATGCTTTTTACAAATACAGAAGGATGTGGAAAACATTGTGCTGCTTCGTCTGATTAACTGTTATGCCCCAAGGGGAAGAGCACACAAAGGACTCTGCAGAGACGGCACGGAATAGGTACGCATTTGGACTGGAAGCCTTTAGTAATATACAGCTCCTGTAAATAGCTCAGTTTTCCTAAGGAAGACACCCTGAAGTTTTCAACCTAGACTGAGAGACCTATGGACTCTCAAAGGAACTCGTCTCTGGAGAGACAGGAAAAAAACCCCTTAGTAGAGAAAAACAAACGTGGAGAATTAACGCAAGGCAACGGAGTTTTGTTTCCAGCTGCACAAAGTCACAAGGCTTGATGGATGTTTTTCAATGCTTCCATACAATGGCCAGGTATCACCCACAAAACTGTCTCCAAACAAGTGTTTTGTTTACTTTCTATTAATTAGTTACACTGCATTGGGCATTTAAAAAAGACAAGAAGCTGGGAAAAAGGGAAAAAAACAGACATGTATGTCTAGAGAGCAGAGAGGAAAGTCTGGAAAAGCTACCCCTGAGAGTAACCATCAAAAGAGTGGAAATGGAAATAAATACATGTATTTTTCAAACATACGTTTAGGTACCAGCTCTGTTGGTGCTGTAACATCTGCTTCTCTGTAACAGACTGTTGGATCCACAATGTCTCTGTCAGGAGGAGGATAAGGTGGGGGTGGGGGGATCACTAACTGGGGTGGACCACGAGGGGTGCCTCTAGGAGGCTTTTGTGGTACCTGCCGTCCATCACCTACAGGGGGATCAATTGACTAGTTACTTCATTGCAAGATCATGATTGCTCTGTTTATTGTTATTTTTTAAACACATACTGATTGTCTCTTACCCATGTCCAAAGTCTCTTTGGATCTCATTCTTCCCTTACTTATCCCCAAATAATTAAGGGAAAAGGAAAAGCTAGGTCTTTCTTAAGCCAACAGTGATGGGACCAGGATTGGTCCCTGAACATACATGTACACTGCAACAGCTAAAATCACATTTGGCACATGTAAGTAAGGAGAAAAAAAAATTAATAATTTTTTTTTAAAAAAAACTATAGAAGGATATGTGAAAAATGTGTTTTATTTTTATCTTCTTAAGTAACAAACTGCCTCAATTTGTTGACCTCCAGAACACTTTGTGTGACTATTTTCCTGACTCTCTGAAAGAGGAAAATGCCTCAGGTCATTATTTTGAAGTAGGTATCTTGACAGATTTTTCTGTTCCTTTTTTGAGTATTTTTTAAAATTGTTTTGACATTGTGGAGAAGCAGATGATTAAGTCTTTTTTTTTTGCAAAACTGTGTTTTATGCTATCAAAGGAAAGGCTCATAACTTTGGCTGGAGGCATATTCCAATACCACGTGCGATAACTAAATAAATGCATGCACCCCTGTTCTGTACCCTGTTAACCATCTACAATGCCAAAAAGCTGCTGCCAGTTTGGACTGTACAGACCTAAAAAGTCCTTAGAGGCTGAAAGCGCACTGAGGAGCCATGACTACCTGCTTGTTCTCCTCTCAGACCCTGCCCTAAGCATCTGCTGTGGTCATTGGATGCTGGCAGAGATGGACTTCTAGTCTGACCCATTCTCATCATTCCTGCACTCTCATACTCTGCTGCTGCTGAGAAGGAAAGTAGCACCAGGAGAGAGGAAAAAAGACCAAACCATTATGATTCTCTACTTAGAAGCCACTAGTTTCCAGAGATTCAAGACACAAGTTAATGCTGGCAAATGTGCAGAACCTTTTTTACTGCTTTAAGAAAACTTGGCACAATACTTTTGGGTCAGAATAAGAGATTTGGTATTGAATACTGAAGAGAATTTACCAGTTTGAGAATAGTTTTGATAGGATCTTTTGCTCTGGTTCACGTGGCTAACTTGGGAGATACACAGGTAGCTTTAATCCTTTTTCCATCATATGGCTTCTTATATCTTGCAGCAGTTTTCCCCCTCACTACAGTCTTGCTTTTTTCACAGCTTTTCTCTCTTGCTTTCAGAGCCATCTGTGCTTTCTCATCATTTTCTTGCAAGGGCCCAGAAGAGAGGCTGTTTTAGCAACCTTCCCTTGCTGTAACATTTTTCTTGTTAATGAACGCATTCATTCAAGAAAAGTAGCAGAAAATGAAAAGCACTGAAGACAGGGCTACTGTGGTACAAGTTCTTTGTCAGTGTAAATTAATAAGGCCCCATTAAAGTAAACGATACTAGAGAATCCTACATCAGCAGAGTCTGGCCAGCAAGCACTTACATACACTGAATGGACTAGAAGTGGCTCTGCTCTGCTTTATTTCATCTGTAACATTCCCAGCACTGATACAAAATAAAGCAAACACTTATAAAAAGTTAAAGCACCAAGTGTCAGCAGTAAGTGACCAGCAGTAGGGCAAGGCATGAGGAGCAACAGACTGCAACACCTGTAAGGGTGAAAAGTAAGCCAATCTGCTGAAAACTCCCCTGTTACACGGTACAGCGATAACGCCCCCCTTAGAGAGTTTAAATAAGAGATGCCAATGGGGTTGAACGTGTCACAAGATAATGGACTCCTGCTGCTACATAAATGCTGAGGCATTAAATGTGAAGCATTTACTGAAAATAAATGTTGGAACAAAGCCAAGAGGTTTCTTTCTAAACTGTGAGGCATTTGTAATGTAAGCAATTATGTATGACAGGATGTCATATATGTGTGTCTTAGGCATTTTATGAAACATGAGGTCAAAAGCACGAACTGAAGTGCACTGAGTGCATTATGGCACTTGAAGAATGATTCTCTTAATGTACTGAAAAATGAGTTCCAATATGTGGGGTTATTATCTCATATCTTTACCCATCATAAAATCACTTTGTTTGCTAAAAGCGTAATCTTTGGGTCCTCACTCGGGCAAAGCTCCCACCGATCTGAATAAGCTGGCAGTCAGATAACAACAGAGGTCTGGGAGAATGTTTTTCAGTCTCCCCATGCAAGAGTAAATGTGGTGTCACATACAGCTGAAGGCTAGAGTTTCTTTTGTTGTCTCCAGCTATGTACAGCATTCCTTTGGGAGCACCAGTTCTTTTCTTCTACTGATTAGCTAAAGACTCAGCAGATTGATTTAGAATAAAAGTGAGGATTCAAAAGAAAAACCTTCACTGAATATGGTCAGTGGATAAACTGTTGGAGGACTACAGGAAAGGAAAATGCCTTCAGACTTTAGGAACATGAGGAGATGCTGATCCAGTGTAACTGAACTGCAGTTCTAGCAGAATCCCATGGCTTCTGATGCATCCAGTATTGCCTGGCCTATCTCCAGTTACCAGCGTTTCCATTTACTGTTTCTGCATTTCTATTTACTAGCAAAATTGCTATGACCTTAAAGGTGGAGAATAGGCCCAGAGCTAGTGCTTTTGGCTATCCAGTTTATACCAAGCATTCAAATCATCTGATGAGCATTATTTCAATTTTACTACTCCATGGTACTCTGAATGGTGCCATTTAATATTTTTTAAAAGGTAATATGCAAACACTTTATTTCCAGACTTTCATTCTGCAGAGAAATGCAGTTTTTATCCCCAGTTATGAAATTTTTCCAAACTCACAGCATAACAGAATTAAGGAAACTTCCAACAGTAAAAGCACATGCATGGGATGATACAGGAGATAAGAATGCCTCTTACCCATTGTGCTCTTCCTCTTGTCTTCCCTCCCTTCTGTCCTGTTTGGTATGGCAGGAGTGGGTGGAGCAGATGCAGTTGGAGGAAGAGGGGCACGCCTCTTCTTTTTCTGTAAGTCGTTTAGGGATGCTGCCTGTGAAATCTAGGAAAGTTGAAAAATAGGTAATAGTAAAGGGAATGTTTTGTTGATGTTGTACACTCAGCAACAACAAAAAAAAGTGACTGTCATATGACCTAATTTCTCAGCACATTACATTTATAACGAGCAATTATAGTGACAACAGTAAAAAGACCGATCAGAACAGATTCAGTAATATTGCACTCAAGGAGGAAAGGGACAAGAACTGCAGATAAATGGCACAGCAGAAATACCAGTCTGGTAGACATCTGGTGTTGGTTAAAGGGAACTAGAGAGACCAACACTCAGCAACGCACAGCATGACACAATGTGCATTGTTAAGCTTGAGCCATAGCATGATCTTGTTTTTCCATTGGTTTCTTCGGACTTTGAATTATGGTTAAATACTCCAATAGGTATGCATAATGAATAGACTCTTGCTCATTTAGAATCATAGAATATCCTGAGTTGGAAGGGACCCAAAAGGATCATCAAGTCAAATTTTCCGCTCAAATTCTTGTTTTAAAGACTTCTGAGAGAAGAATCAGAATTGAAGGTTTGCTTGCACGATGAAATGAGATCATACTGTACTCTATTTATGTCTACTGGACTTCACAGACATGCTTTTGATGATCTGTCACACCTCAGCCTCCAACAATTGCAACATGCTGGTTGGCAAGCCAAGACTTCATCACTGCTTATGCTGCTTTTAAAAATATGAAAAATTTTATTACAAGTGACTTGGGTTTCACTGAGTTGCCTAATATTTGCTGGAGCTTGTTGGAACTTAGCTCTATTTCCTTTTTCCGGAAAAAAAAACCAATAAAAAAATAAGAAAACCAACAAAAACATGTAGGAAAATCTGTTGAATTTTTATCTTTGAAAAGTACTGACAACACTAGGCAGAACCAGGCTTAGCTGAGGCAGAGGGTAATGGGAGCTGCCCACACAAGGCAGGCTGTTGGCATTCCTCAGTCTTCACACGCATCGCTTCACCACTCTGTCCGTCCTGATACTCCCCATAGCTGAAGATATCTAATATACAGAACTGCCTGGTGGTTTTCTAATATTTCAAAGGCCTAAACAATAATAACAATCTTTCCTTTAATCCAGAGGATTAATGAACCCTTAAAATACATTCGTTGTGGGAGATTTCATTAAACAAATAGTAGCTTCACATTGCTCAAAGCTATTATCAGAGTTCAGAGGAAGGCACTCATTTATATATATATGAGTCCTTTCCCATGCTGAGTGAAAACTTGGAAAATAAATGAATTTTCCAAAGAGCAGGACAAGAATAGAGCCTCCCTCACTTAGCCCTCCTTTTTAAAAGCACTCAGGAGGGTCTCAGGTTATAACACGGACATTCAGTTCCACCTTCCAGGAGAAAGCTTTAACCACTGTGCCACATGACATCTGGACACTCCCCACCTGATCTTGGTGAACCTGCAACTTGTAGTAAATGCACTGGACAGCGAGCATGTTAGCCAGGATGAGCTGCAGCTTTGTGGCAAACAGTTTCTACATGGTGGAAGGGATGAAGGGTGGGAAGTAGAGCTGTCCTAGTCTTGTTTCCTGACACCATGGATTTTTTTTTCTGCGTCTTACAGTAAATTTCCACTGGATGCAGCTCATGACTAAAGCAAATGAGGCAAATCTAGATAAAATTAGGCATAGTAAAAAGGCAAGAATGTTAATAGTAACTAGTGATTTTGCAGGCTTCAATTTTGGTCACCAAACTTCATGGGCCCTCGTCCTCCAATTTTTATAGAACTAGAATGCCCAAGATTGAGCTGAACATAGGGAACTCTGTTCAGTGAAACAGACTCCTCAGGCTTTGGTTTACAGAGGAGGAATTACATGGATGACAGCTAACTAATCCTGTATTCTTCTCCATGTCTATCTGGGGCAACGGGGAAATAGGCACTTGGAAAAGAAAAGCACATTCTTTCCACTGCATTTTAAATTCCTAAAGACATGAAAGCATTTAAATACTGTATCTTGATTCTTCAGGATAGTGCCTTAGAAAAAAGAGCAAATTATTGAAGTGAGGACTTTGACTAATCTGAATATAAAGTCTCCAAATTTCAGTAGCTACAGACAACTTGAACCTTCTGGGAGACATGCAATGTTTGAACTTCCCCAACATTTCATAAGCACGAGCCATGACTTGCAATTATCTGATGGCACTTTGCAGTTTCTGCATTCACTCCTGTATCTCTAGACAGAAAGGTCATTTTACAGGAGGACAAAAAATGGATGGACTGGTGATTTAAAAGATGAGTGTAGGAAATCACAGAATCACAGACTGGTTTGGGTTGGAAGGGACCTCAAAGATTATCTAGTTCCAACCACCTGCCATGGGCAGGGACACCCTCCACTAGACCACGTTGCCCAAAGCCCCATCCAACCTGGCCTGGAACACTGCCAGGGAGGGAGCAGCCACAGCTTCTCTGGGCAGCATGTGCCAGGGCCTCACGGCCCTCACAGGGAAGAATTTCTTCCTAATATCCAACCTAAATCTACTCTCAGTTTAAAGCCGTTACTCCTTGTCCTATCACTGCAGTGATCAAACAATCCCTCTCCAGCTTTCCTGTAGGATTGCTTCAGGTACTGCTAGCAGGCTGCTATAAGGCCTCCCTGGAGCCTTCTCTTCTCCAGGCTGAACAAGCTCAACTCTCTCAGCCCGTCCTCACAGGAGAGGTGCTCAAACCCTCTAATCATCTTTGTGGCCCTCCTCTGGACTCACTCCAACAGCTGCATGTCTTTCTTGTCAGAGGACACCCCAGTGCTGGACACGGAACTCCATGTGGGGGTCTCACAATACTGGAGTAGAGGGCAGACTCACATCTTTTAACCTCTGGTCACACCCCTTTTGAGGCAGTCCAGGATACGTTTTCTTGGCTGCAAGCGCACATTGCCAGCTCATGTTGAGCTTCTCACCATCCAACACTCTTAAGTCCTTCTACTCAGGGCTGTTCCAAATCCATTTCCCTCCTAGGCTGAATTTGTGCTTGGGGTTGCCCTGACCCACAAAGATCTTGAGAATCAAGGCAGAAAGTAAGGAAATACGTGTTTCCACTTGAAATGATAGAGATCACTAATCACTCTTCCCCAAGTATCAGATACGTGAAGGACGTTATCCTGGAAGAGTCAAATACCTCAAAGATACATTACTGCTTCGCTAAGAAGAAAGGATCCTTGTTAGAAGGCAGCTTATCTTTTCCAGCTCTGTGCATTCTGATTTAGTTGAACCTTCTGAGGCACATTAGATAGATGTATGGACACACTGCCACAGCGAAAGGAAGGCTAGAAAATAGCTAGTGCACAACTGCAATAATGCAAGTCTGGTCAAATACACACACAAAAAATGCTTTTTATTATACTGTCAGCTAAGTGCAGTATACTTCACAAACAACATAAAGAAGATTAAAAGCTTGTTTAAAGCCAGCCACACTACAATGTATATAAGAAATGTCCTAGTTCAAGAACAGGTCATAAAAACTGTTAAAAGTAGTTCTTTAATGCCAACCTTGGTAAACCTATGAGGCTAAACATGGAAAAAAACACGAACATTCTGTTTCTTTCTTGCAATTGTATATACTAAAACAATAGGGCCTGCAAATAATTTTTTATGGCTGGCTGCTTCTTTTATCAAGAAATCCTGCCTTTATAACACCATCACAAGCAATTTCCCATCCAAACTTTGCTGCAGGACTCTCTTTCTCTCTGAATGCAACAGCACATTTTCTAGTCTTAGCACTTGTGCTTTTCTTAACTAGATTAGATTATTAGGTCAGTTTCTGTTATGTAGCAAATACCTAACTTTAAAAAATGCTATTAAGTATTCTCTGACTGTAATTGATACCACCAACTGAACTAAAGATGAATAAAGTGGGACAACAGGACCTAAGTCTGACAAACAGTGTCACTTTTGCTCCCATTTTGATGAGACCACATACGATGCAAAAACCAATTTCCCATGATACTCATGTCATGTCTTACATGCTGTTTAAAAATACTTGCAATATTGCAGACAAAATATCTGAGGAATGTGCTGAATGTGTTTTCTCTCTTTGAAAGCTCAACATCTTTATTAAAAAATTAAGAGCTTTAGATAAGATCTTAGAATATATTTAGAGCACAACAACGTCACGGGGAGGCTATGTGCCAAAATTGTGTGGAAAAGAATCCTACAAGGCTAATACTTGAAAATCTCTATCAGTAGCATTTGACAGCCACCTTACTTGGAAAAAGTCTGTGGATACTGTTAAGAGTAGATGTGTAATCTGAGTTTGAATTTCCTTAAGCATAAGTGTACAGTATTTTCTTTGGGTTAGGTTTCACTGAATATGAATCAATGAAAAACACTAATGGAGGCTCAAGGAAACAAAAGCCACTGCCACCAAAAAAGTCATCAATTGTTCAAAGACAAGGAGGTTCTCAGATAAATATCCAATGTGAGGTCCACTCCTTTGCCTTGACTGTTGCCTACTTTCAGGTCAGATGCCGGCTTTGTATTTATCAACCCATCACTATTAATCTTTCTAACAGAAATATTTACCTGTGTAAGTACTTGCTAAGTTGCCTGGCAAATGCCACCTTTCTTTTTTTCACAGACCAAACTAGGACAAAATTTCCTGCAGGTTTACTGCTCCTGAAACTGAGGCTTCTTCTGCAAGCCAGAAACTACATCATTAACGCATGCTTCTCTGCCCCTCAAGTATCTACCAAGGTTTGCAACGCACTTGATGACACTGACACCCTATCCCAGTCATTTGAATCACTACTTTGACCAAGAAGGAAATCTCACTCTACTGTGCAAAACCAGACTGAAGGCTTTACCACAGCATACTCAGAGAGCCACCCATATCCATGTCTGTTCTGTAAAGGACAGCACACGAGCTCTTGCCATAGATGGTAGAGAAAGGCATTGGTCTTAGCACAGCCTTGGAAGGTGCAAATACTTATTTGACAAGAATGCACTAAGTAATGTTGTGATTACAGCAGTTAATACCTTGATTAAAGAACCTAGCAACTAGCATGGTGCTTCAAAATGATGGTATGGCCAGGTAAAAATCTTTAAGCTGATTTTCTGAGATTGAGGGAAAAACATCACGTAACTTCTAAACTGAATGCTGAAGGTCGCTTTAGTGCCTTCTGGGCACTGCCTTTCAAGCAACACATTTTGCACATTTACTGGATAGCTATGGGGAACCTGATACCCTTCAACAACTACTGTGTTCAGAAACAGAGACCAGAAGAATAAGCCAAGCTTTCCTCCTTCTCCCAAGATTGATGTTAAGGGAGAATAGTGGACATACAAGGGACATGTACTTTCTGTAGGACAGAGAAAGAACCTGGAAAAAAGCATACCAATCTCAGCTCAAAATCACAACGAAGAAAACAAGTAGGGAAGGACAACTTAAAAATTGTCATGGAAGAACCTCTGTGTGCTGCTAAAGTGAACAGCACCGTCTCAGAGTTACCTGGAACAGGTTTTCCCTGAACAACTGCAGGTACTTGTGTTGTGGTTGGCTTCCACACCTACTGCATAAAGCCTGGACAACCGGTAGACAGATCTAAAGAGTTTTAAAGAGAAAACCCCTCAGTGGCTCTAGTCAATATGTGATTGAGATGTTAAAAAATAGTGCAGAGTTTGTGTTTCAAAATCCAAACCATTCTTCCCAACATTTTCATAAACATTAAAGAAACATTTGTCTTACAGCAACAGATGTTTCCATTTACTATCACTGTTATTTATTATTTCGCTGTAGGAAAGGAAAAATGGAAACTTGAAAACCTTAACAAATTTCCACATTTGCTATTTAACAAAATTCTCTTTAAAGCAATTTCTTCCTACTCAAACGTCATAGCTACAGGTGATATAGATATTCTATCACCAATATGATTATGCCTGGAATAAGGATTGTTTTTATAGGATGTCCCATGGTGGGTTAGCAGACACAAGTAAAATATTGTACAGCATATGATATAAGCTGTGTGAAGAAAGCTCATACTCTCTTGTTTCTTTCTCCTTTTTGCATAACATTATGCATCAGGACCTTTTATTCTTTTATGGAATGCTTGCATTGTTACGACTTCTGTCTCCTTTGTATACAAAATGTCTTGTTTGGGGGAAACAATGAGTGATTGCTTCTAGAAATTATTTTTAGAAGTAAATAAAAAGGATTGGAAAATGAACACATGGATTCAATCACTGGCATGCCCTGACTACAAGCTGGTTTCCATCACCCAACACTGACTAGACATACACTCTGATTTAAGCAAGCCACATTCTGATACACCTGCTGGCGATGATATTGTGTGGGGTCAGAATGCCTATTGAATTACAAGAGTGTTTAAATATGATCCACAGAAAAATTTTGAGCTAACTTGTAACTGAACAAACAACAGCATCGCCCCAAACTATGTGTGGGACTATCCCAACCCTCCTCCCTTCACAAAGAATTTTAAGAAATCTTGAAATAATTAAGAGCTATTTTAGAAGAAGCTCTACAGTAAAAACAAGAGGCCCACGCTTTATTAACCCGTTTCAAACCCCTGAGGTAATCGCAGCTCTGCTGATGCCCCTGCAGCACCATACAGAAGACAAGCGGCAGGTTGGTATGTAAGTAACATTTATGGTTTGAGTTTTTAAAAAATATTTTGCTATGATTTTGCACATAATTTGAAGCAGTTGAGAGGAAAATACTCTGATCCAAGAGTCGTCGTTCTAGGAAAACCAAAGATAAATCTTTCAGCTGCAGAACAGAAACATAAATCCGTCCACTAAACTTGATGATATAAAAGCTATTCCATCCAGCTGATTCTGCACTTTCACGGGGCAACAGATGCTTCAACATGCCCAGCACTAGAAACCACAAGAAGTCCCAAATGAACATTAACGTGTCTCAAAGAGCATTTACTCGTACATCTAATATTCCCTGGATAGATCATAAGCTCTAAGGCTTTTCACTGGCATACACTCTCAAAGACACAGTGTGTATGAGCAATTTCCGAGGCTGATCACTGTAGGTTTTAATACATTAAAATTGTCTATTTGACACTGAACTTCTCTACCTTGTTTATTGAGTAGTACCCCATTTCATTTGATTAAAACCTGAATGTTTAATCCACAAGTATGTTACAAATAGCATTCAAAGGCAGCAGTCTGTTATTTCCCAATGACATTGCCTTTATGAGGTGCACTTGTATGCGATTTACTTACAAAGGGTCCCATGCAATGGAGCAACGTATTGGAAAAACAACATGCAGAGATAGACTGAAAAGCTGGCACATGGAAATTGTTTTAAGAACAGTATTATTAACAGCATTATTTCTAAAACTTGTCATTTTGATACATAGAAATAACTACACTTTAGAAACTAGCAAGCAATTTCCCTGCATTGGCCATTTTAGTGATGCACATTGTGATTTTTCACTGTTGGATCTCACAAACCAAACAATAAAAATAAAACATAATAAACTAAAGGGAAATTTTAAAATAAGCCATATGAATAATCATGCTGTGATAGCAAGAGCAGCATCTGGACCGACCAGACCCAATAGATCGTGTTCCTCTGGACACACCACTCTCACATGGAACAAGTTCAGATGGGGACATTCCCAAGCTACTGCCAATATGAGTTCCAGTCTAAAATGTGACACCAACTAACTCTTCAAGCAGGACAACCATGCTTGTGTAGTGACACAATGCTGCTCTGTATCAGGGTGTTTCCTCCAGACTTTGAAGCTCAGTACAAGCTTCCTTGAATTGTGTTTGGGCCATGTGATGGTTGCACCCCAGCCATAGTCATGGCCTCAGATTCTGAGCTGCTGGAAGTGTTCAGTGTTCAGGTGCTACATTAAGTGGGAAGTCTGGCTTGTAACTACAGTGCAAACTTTGCTGCTCTTCTGAAAATACCCTTACCGTGACTATTTTAATCAGATGCCACAAAATATTCTATCATTTTGTCTACTTTTATGCTGCTTAATTCCAAATTATTTTTTCTCATTACATAATTCTGTATGAAAAGGGACTTTGTAATGTAATTTTGTATTCATTATAAAAAAATCAAGCTGTGACTGCAAAAACATCTGTCTTAATATGAGACAAAAAGCTTAGCACTACTGGATTTTACAGAAATTACTATGCTCTTATGCTATTTTATTCATAAAGTGAAGAAGACGAAAGCCAAGGATGCCCTTGAATACTCAGCTGACTGGAGACAGAAAGCTAAATCAGTTGACACAAGAAAGCCACTACAAGGTGAAGGGGCAAGCTCATTTTTCCATCTGTTTTTATTGAACACACCCTTTGTGAAATGTCATGGTCAAGGGCAGTTAAAAATTAATGTCATTCTAATCTTCTTTAAACACTTTAACTCGTTCTGTTAAATGTGTCAGACAGGAAACTATCCATAAACAAATCTGAGATGTTAAATTACTAAGATAGCTGTGATTTCCTTCTTTTGCAAAATCTCATTACTAGCTGCAATATTATTTCCACTCAAGGAAGTCACTCTACAACACCAAATATTTTCACATGCATTGAAACATGTAGACTACACAAGTCTGCGGATGTTTGCTTTGGCACAGAATTGAACTTCCTCTGTTTCTCTGAATACAATGTAATTCTCCTCATTTAAGTCTTCATTT
>VZTU01034122.1:25131-99336 GCA_013400835.1 Zapornia atra | reverse complement strand
AGAAACCACAACAAAAAACCCTCAAACACTTAAAAAAGTCACATTTTAAAACTACCACAAACTGACTAGCTACTAAGATTCATTTCTCCTCTGGAGAAGTAAAAAGGCAAAAAAAAAATCTCCAAATTTTCATTTCATTTTTGTGCTTATATTTTTATTTAGAGCAATACAATTACTAATGAGAGTTTAAAATACTGAGCTGCAGCTCAGTACTTCTTCTGACAACTCTGTCAATGAGTTTGACATATCAAAGTCATCTCCTTGAGCCTTTTTGCTTTTGGGAAAGGCACTAGCATAAGGATTTTACACATCATTTTTACTTCCTTGGTCTCGCATCCAGGATTACAGGTTGGCTGACTGGTTGGTCTGCTTATCTGTCCTTAAAAATCTGACAGATGTTACAAGACAACTTTTGATCTGCAAAATTTATTTTGCGCCTTTTTCCAGTTTTCTGCCAGAAGGATGGGCTGGATCTTGAAATCTGATTGATAGGGCGAGAAAGTGGAAGGCAATCACACCAACATTTGACTGGGAGCAAGGAGAACCATACCCTTTCTACTAACCCACCAAGATACATATCTCCCTGGAGTTTAGGTTTTCCTTTACACTTAAAATTTTTCCTCTGTACAGATAACCAAGTTGAATTTCTAATGCTTAGCATTAAAACCTTGGCAATCACCTCAGAAGTCTTCTCCATTTAAGAGAAAAGCATACCTGACTTATTTCCAGTGTTTGCCTCTCTCACATCAACCCTCCCTACCTGCAGGCACACAGAATGCCTTGGAAACCTGGTTTGGGCAATAAATAGTGTGATATGTACCACCTCTTCCAAGTGTCCCCTGCAAATTTCCAGTCAGTCTAGATCCTGCCAGAAGTTAGCAAGGGCAGCTGGAAGCTCTTACTTCTGCAATCCTATGAAACCAAGAAGGAGGAATAGGAAAACTGAGCTACAGTGTCAGCTGTATTACTAGGGATAGTAGTGTAACATGGCTCTACATCAAACTACCCCCTACAATTATAAGATTTTTATTATCCATAATTACAGATAGACTGGGCTGTGAAGATTTGTTAGCGAAACCCAGCCTGGGACTTCATTTGTTATTGATGCCTTGAAGTGTCAGCAACATAGAGCCGAGCAGGACTCAGGAGTCGTCTTGTTGAGCTGTGATCCGATTAGAGTGATCACACTGCAAACAGGATGAGGTGCCTATTTCTCCTGGTGACATGCACCATCTATCCTCTAAAGAGATGAAAAACTGAAGTGCTACACAGTCAGAGGAACTGGATTTGCATTCCCCTCTCCTCACTTTTATTATTTTTGGGGTATGGCTGTGAATTAAACATAGCTTTAAGTAGCATAAACTAGATTATACTCACTTCGAATGTATTTTCTTGCTTTCTTATTTGGCTAAACAATGACCAGAATTCAATGCCATTAAGCCATTGAATTAAACCTGATTTACACAGTATATATTGACTGACTTACTTTTTCTACTGTATACATATTTACCTTTTAAATTTGGGATTTTAGAAAGACGGAGTTACAAAGCAAAAACTGAAAAGTGACACAAATCCAGTTTCTAAATTAAGCACAATGTTAGGGTAATTTTTCATTGCTTACTGAATGCCAGCTCTTCAGAAGCCCTGCTGCTTAAAATGATCTTTGTCTATTAACTTCCCCTAACTACCTTGCCCAACAAAGCCTAATAATTACTTGACACATACTTTCTCTTTAATGAGAGCTAAAGTTTACGATGACATCAGCCTGTCCTATTTGTCTGTGACTTGCAAGACAGATGAAGTTTACTTACTAAATGTTGCAACCCTGCCAAAAATCAGGGCTGCATAGAACAGTATGTTCGGGCCCTGATGTCTTGCCAGTTTTCAATGAAGTGCTTGACAGAGACCACATGTGGAGGTCAAGTGATACTATCATGATCTCACCAGATGGTAAGTTGTGGTATTATTCCCATGGCAGGTAGTATAGTCTGTTCAGAAACAGTTGGCAGTTGATCCATGAACTCACAGCCAGAAGCAACTGGATTATTGCAAAAGATCAGGAATGTTATTGATGTTGGCGAAAGGACTATTCCAAGAATTTCTGCACGTAATTCAAGGACTCAGTTCTCAAGATGTATGTTTTCTTGCAAAAAATTAAGAGCATCTATTTTATTAAATGATGTGCTAAATCAGAACCCCTCCTTGTCAAGGCAATCTTGTATTCTCGCATGATTACTATCCGCGGCATGTTAAATGGTGAAGACACTGCAAGCTCACCTTGCTTGAGTTCTTGTAACAGCGTAAGGATCACCCCGCCACTCTCGTGTCCATTCAGAGATCCTGTCTACACAGGGCAGTGGGCAGGACTGGACTATTTTGCAGAAAGCAAAAGGACAGCAGACCATGGAGGAACCTTACAAAATCTGGTAGAGGATGTTGTCCCGTAACAGCCTATCCAAGTGCAGGTGTGGAAAACTCAGCACTTCACAGTCCAGCCTCTAGTGAAAGCAGGTAAACAATTTAAATCACTGCACTGACATTCCTACCATTTCCTGGACAAAGCTGCAAAAAAGAACCATGTCTAAAAATGAAATAAAGCCACACAGTAGATTCCTTTTATGCAGCAGCAGCTTCTTCCCCTTGAGCTAAGGAAGCAATATTCTCCTTTCAGAAAAAGACATAATTTCAAAGCAGACTTTAAAATTTCAAGTTCCTCTGGTGAAAAACCTATTAGTTGACCGTGAACTTTACCTGAGTAAAGGCAGATTCTCCAAGGGCCAATGTAAAGACAGTCTTACTTCTCCTTGCACTTCTGAGGCTGCACCTTCTGGCTTATATCAAAACCTCCACTGAAATTCTACACTAACATCCTTGTTCATACTGGCCAAACTTCAGAAAAAAATACAATCAACTGCACTTAATCACTTCATGACTGAGAAAGCTAAGACTCCTTTTAATTAATTCATCACACCAGAACACCTTACTCTATTTAAAATTAAAGGACAAAAGAGTTAGTAAGTAAGTATATTAACTACAAAATAAACAAAAAAAAACCAAACTAAGGGACACACACACACACGACAGAAACTCCTGTAAAATAACTTGGTTGCCCCCCCAAAAGTTTCCTGAAGTTATTAAAATCCTTTCTGAAATTTTGGTTTTAAAACGGGACACATGCTGGTAGTAAATAAATGTGCAGCAACACAACAGCGAGCATTAGGAGCTCTAAAGAGGGTGGGTATCAATTTGGACTGAAACTATGGAATTTCTTTAGATGTACAGAGAAGAAAATTCTGTCATATAATATTAAAATCTAACACACCCTTATCTGATTCTCTTTGAAGATATTGAGAAAGTAACCAGCACAGTGAACGTATCATCTAGTTGTAGACCGATAACTATTTTAGAAGAAATCATGTATTTGATTCAGTGTGCATATACCAGAATTAATTTTTAGAGCTGTTTTTAATCATAAAAAAGGTACATATCACTCCTTTTCACTACGAGGTTTGTTTGGTGGGTTTTGGGATTGGGTTTTTTTTGAGCCTTCCTAAGCCTGTATGACAGCAAGATAAGCCTTCAACCATCATTGCACTTTTCTCTCACTCCTTTTAATTGGGGCCTGAATCATTTATTCAAACTAGAGTGTACTTGTCTAACTAAATTAAGCATCCAGACTGCACGGCAAACATTATCTGATGTTCTGTCGACTGGCTTCATGTTTGCCATCTGAGCATTGTTGTGTCAGACACGAAGAGAACAAGTTTGAGTACTTCATGTTCAGCTACACAGTGTCATGCTTAAAGCTCTGTCAGGAAAAATGAACAAATCACCTTCAAATTGGAAATTAATTGCTCTGTGTTCTAATTTCTTAGTCATTTTCTGCAGTGTAGGGCATTTTAGGGACCACAGACCTCTTTCGCTACTCGCTCTTGTTTCTATTACTTGGTTTCAGTACATCTTGATAATGGACTCTGCAACAGGACAGCACAAGCCAGGTCAGCTCCAGTGGAAATATTAAATAAATAAAACTTTTTCAGTTTAAGACTGGTTACAAAGAGCATTGTTTCTATAAAGCTCACTGTATGTCATCACAGAATTTCATGTCTGTGAAGGCCAATGGTTTGTACATGGCTTTGTCAACACGTGGTAATTAAATGAAAGTCATTAAGAAAAGTTCCACCCTTATAAACTCTTCTGGAAGTAATATTGCCCAATCACTTGGGCAAAACTAGATAGATCCAGGAAAGCACCATGCTATAAGCAATCAGTTTGACTTGCTGTTTCCTGAAAGGTAGAAATAACTATTTGCTATGCAAAAAATGTCTTAAAAATTCCTTCCTCAGAGGACTTGCAATCTAGAGAATATTTGGCATGAACCTGGATCTGATACTGATTTCAAACCAAATGGGATCAAGTCTATCATGTTACTTTTTATTTGGTCAGTGAAAGGCAGATGTCCAGTGGAGTGCACTGGACATCACCCATACAGCTCTCAGCTAATCGTAATTTGAGCTGCAGCCCAGGGATGCTGCAAATGTGACCCTCAGATTTCTGTAGGGCTCTTTGATGCTGTAGTTACAGTACTACATTGTAAAACATACACCAGACAAGTTGCTTTAGGGTTCATACTGGGAAATTCCTACTGGTGATATGATTTACTTACAAAACCTATGGCCTCATTCTACGAGTGCAAAGTTTTGCATTTGTGAGCACAAAACAGAGTGATGCTTTGGAACAGCAATCCAAGACAGCTGGGTTTGTTTTTAACAAGAGATATCTTGCCTGGTTATCAAATTACCAGTGATAAGAAGACCTAGTGAAGTCACTGAGAATGCTGCCAGTGACTTTTCTGGAGTGGTATCAGATCATGTAAGATAAATATGTAGGTACGAATCTCTTCAGTATTCTCCAAAAACAGCTATACTGCATTAGATCAAGGGTTCTGCTCAGCCTTCTGATACCAGTATTTTACAAGCTATTAGGGAAAATTAAGAACGTTCTTCCCTCATGTATGTAATTTCCCATTTACCTACACAGAATTTTATTTGCTTTCACCTGCAAGCACTGCCAGCACTCAATTTCATAAGGTCTTTCAACAGTTCTTCATCCTTTGTCCTTACTACCTGGATAACTTGAATACCAGCTACAAACTTTGCTACTTTACTGCTTTTTTCCAGATCCCTTTTTAATATGATGAATGTGGACCCTCAAATACTCCAAAGCTGTTGCAGCATTCCACCACTAGATGAGAGGATCATTCACTCCTAACCCATGACTCCTCTTTTCTTTACTGTCAGTCACTTAAGAGGAAGATGACTTTCCTCATTATGGAACAGAGACCTGGCTTATTTAAGAAGCCCCTGGTGAGGGACCTCATCAGAAGATTTGTGGAAACCCAGACAGACTGTATCAACCAGATCACACTTATCCATCTGTTTGCTGAATGTGTCAAGAGAAGTCTAAGGCAGTTGTAAGGCAGTGTCTGTGTTACTAAAACTACAGTTAATCTATTCATTATCTTCACAGAGATGGCAACTCATTCTCTATTTCTAGTAATTTTTTCAGCATGTAAGCCACATACGGAGGGTTTTCATTTTCTTAATTTCCCTGATACCTTCCAAACACCAACTCTACTTCCAACTTATTTCTCTGAATTTCTTTGTGAAAATCCGAAGTGTGGCATCGGTAGCACTCAGCAGTAGCATTCAGTAATTTTTTCTCTATTCATCTGCTCCACACAGCAGAAAGACTTAATACAGACAGCTATTTTATACAATTGTCTCCATTTCAGATAGCGCTGCGGTCTCTGGAGCACCCGTCTGCACAGCTACTGCTCAGACAAAGGAACCACAGCACACTCCTTTGACAAAGGGACTGAAGTGCATTCCTTATCTATGTTACTGGACAACTTTCATGTTCCATTGCCTATTTTGCCTATGTGGGCAACCTTAACCTGTGACAAATGTAAAGCCAAGTTGAAGTGTTTTATCACCCTAGGAGGATAGCAGGCAATTCTCTAGCCAAAGAACAGGGCAGTGCTTATGTCACAATGGAAAAGTAACTGATTTCTGTATGTCCATGTGAGCAAGGCATAATGATCCCATCGTATCCATAACGCCTGAACATCTACAGAAATGCACGAATGAAGTCAGTAAGCTTCTAAACAAAATTTCAGACAGAATGTCTGAAATAAAACCCCCAAAGAGAGATGGATACTGAAAGCCTAATGGAAAGTTTCATAATTACTATGCAGTATTTGCAGCCTAGTACATCCAAAATAAGCAATTGCTATATTAATTTGATGTGAAATACAGAGAAATAGATACCATCTCAATTCTGATGGGATTATCTATTAACATTTTATTTGCATTGACACAGAAAGAGATTAACACTCAGATACTCTTTGACATTATCAAAATACTGGCTCATGCCAAGTGTGTAAAAAGTCCTCAGCCTCTTGATCTGGCATCGTTCTGCAGTACATCGTGCACTCCAGCACCTAATATCCAAACTCTAATACAAGAAGTAGGAAGAGAGCATGCCTTAACAGGTTTTTTAAACAGCTCTACTACCCTGCTATCAAAGGTGTTTCTAACAGCTCTACTACGCCTCTTTCACCTCAAGAACTGTGGAAATTAGCAGTAAGTTTATTCTGAAACCATAAAAAGACATCTCATATACTCCTGACTACCTGCTGATTTCTTAAAAAAAAAATGCAGTTTGCTAATAAGTATAATTTTATGCTTACTCTATGTAAGCTTATACAACTTGGGCACCTGAACATTATTCTGGAGAAAGGGCATCTTTAATAAAGACTCCATATTCCTGCCCTCATCACAAAAAAACGCAGTTGAGAAGGATCACAAGTTGCCTGAGAGTTCTAACGAGTCTGCTACCAAAACCAGAGAAAATCGTAATTAACCCTTGTTATAGCCTCAGTTAACAAACAAAAACAAAGGAAATTTTTTAAAGCTCACCATCCACATTTTAGGCCTTCCTCTTAAAAAGAAAGCCAAACCAGTATAAACTAAAAAACCCAGTCATTCAATTTCTTTTAATCAACGTTTCAGAAAACTTTAAAAACCAGCCAAGTGTTCTCCCCTCCTTCTTTGGAACAAATCCTGCTTTTATATCAACAGGCAACTTATAAAAACCTGAAAAGGGAATTAAAAGATACAAAATTTTGTAGAAGTAAAAGACATTTTGAAAGACAGGGGGTTTTTCTACAGCAGAAACTGATTCATTACATCCTTCCTCAGAACATGAAAAAAAGTATCTGTTATTCTCAAAGGAGACTTCTGGATGCTCCACAGAAAAAAAAAGCCAAAAAAAAAACCCAACACAAAACCAAAGCAAAACAAAAATACATTCACAGAACACTTAAGGGAGAAAGGAAATGTGTCATAAGAGAAAGGTTGAGAAGACCTCACCCAGAAGACCTCTGAGTCAAAAGAAACCTCCCTTCCTCTCTGAAAGATGAAAAAAAAAACATGCACCCATATCTTGTTGACTTCTCATAGACATTTCTGGATTAGGTGTAACCTGTGAAAAGGAGATAACTAATCTGCATCCATCCACCCTTTTGTTGAATTCTGGACTCCTTACTAAAACAGAGTACAGCTGTCAGATGGTCTCCACTGTGAAAAGCTCATTACCTTTCACCTTGTACAGAAGTGGAGAAAGAAAAGTAAGGTAAAAAGGAGGAAAGCACCTACAGCACAAGGCTGTTCTGCTGCAGTACTAAACCCAGCCCCTCACCCAAGTACGACTATAATTCATACAGCTATATGATCAACCAACTAGGTAAGTCCAAAGCAGTTTGGAACTTTCTCTCTCAGGACACAGAGTGGAGTTTTCATGGTAATGGATGACAGATGATACACAAAGGAAGAGGTAGAAGACAGAAAGCTGGTAAGAGTATGGTGCTTATAAAGGTAAACACAGTGGCTATTAATAAAGCAGGTTTTAGACACCTGCCTACGATAAATCTCAGTTCTGTAGGTAACCATGGTAAATGTTCCATCCAGCTGTGATTCTTATGACCCTCAGCTTCCCTACAATTCAGAGCCTGCTGGTGTCATGTCTCTCTCATACAATGATACTTCTGATGATAGTCCAAAAAAAATTATGAGGCAAGAAGGCCATCATCCACACAAACACAGGTGCTCTCCAAGCATTCACCTGTCTCTCAGAAGGAAAGCCAACTGCAGCAGTATTATTATTTGAAATACCAGATTCTCTGAAACACCCAGGGACAAAGCAAATTCAAGACATTTTAACTCACAGGGCACACAGAGCTCTACTGATGGCGTCTTTACTAACAAAACTGCGTATGAGCAACGTATCTTACTCCACACTGTTCTAGAGTATGTGGACTCATTTGCT
This sequence comes from Zapornia atra, assembly GCA_013400835.1. Classification (NCBI taxonomy): domain Eukaryota; kingdom Metazoa; phylum Chordata; class Aves; order Gruiformes; family Rallidae; genus Zapornia; species Zapornia atra. The sequence continues at coordinate 90,948 of VZTU01034122.1, read as the reverse complement.
TTAGGGCTTAATTTGCAGCCACGGGGAAATACATCATTTGGAGAAGACCAGTAACAGTATGATTTCATACCAATCAAGATTATCCTTGCAGTCAGCTAACCACAAACATGTGGCTTTAGATTAGGAAGAAGGTGGAAGAGTGGTAATCATTTTGAGCAAACATGCAAAACAGGTATCTATAAAAAAACTCCACAATGCTGCCGGGACAACAGTGGAAGTATTACAGAATCACAGAATGGTTTGGGTTGGAAGGAACCTTAAAGATCACCTAGTTCCAACCTCCCTGCTCAACATGAGGCAGCAGGCACACCTGCAGCACAAAAAGCCAACTGTATGCTTGCATCAAAAGAAGAATGGCCAGCAGGTCAAAGCTGGTGATTCTTCCCCTTTAATCCACTCTCTTAAGACCCCACGTGGAATACTGCATACTGTTTTGGGATTCCCAGTATAAGAAAGACATGCAGCTGTTGGACCAAGTCCAGAGGAGGGCCACAAAGGTGATCAGAGGTCTGAAGTACCTCTCCTGTTAAGACAGGTGGAGAGAATTGGGCTTCTTCAGCCTAGAAAAGAAAAGGCTCCAGGGAGACCTTCCAGCAGCCCCCTAGTACCTGAAGAAGGGCTACAGGAAAGATGGGGAGGGGCTGTTTACAAGGGCCTGTAGTGCTAGGACAAGGAGCGATGGCCTTAAGCCAAGAGTAGATGTAGATTAGATATAAGTAAGAAATTCTTCCCTGTGAGGGGGGTGAGGCCCTGGCACAAGTTGCCCAGAGAAGCTGTGGCTGCCCCCTCCCTGGCAGTGTTCAAGGCCAGGCTGGATGGGGCTTTGGGCAACCTGGGCTAGTGGTGGGTATCCCTGCCCATGGCAGGGGTGTTGGAACTAGATGGTCTTTACGGTCCCTCCCAATCCAACTCATTCTGTGATTCTATGAAGGTTTCATTTATATTTGTTCATGCTAAAATGGTTCTCTTTCAGTTGAACTTCTCATTTGGGCATAAAATTGGTTCAAAAATAAACTGGAGGCAGGGAGAAGGAAACCTGCCAGGAACCATCTGAGTAAGCCTGTGACTCTTTGGCTGAAATATTCCTTTTTATTCATGTGAGTAAGCCTCTTGAATGAATAAGTTATTCCTGGTGAGAAAACACGAGCCTGACAAAACACTGGGGGCAAGTAGCCTGCTCTAACAACATGGCCTTGACCAAGAACAGGGAGTCAACGACTGTGCTCAGCAGCCTAAGTTTGTGATATAAATGGAGAGAGAAGGAATGTAAGAAGCACTGCAAAACCCACAGTATGTTACATATGTTTCTTTGCCTACAGCAACTTCCAGGAAACTCTGTAAACATGGAAATAAACCTGAAAATAATGTTAGTTTATAGTGAAGCCTCCTGAAAGCATGAAGGCCAGTTCCTCACCTGCACTTAAAGCAATGATAAAACCTCTACTTAAACTGACTTGCGCTATGACAACTAAGATTCAAGTCTATGAAGCAAATGATATAATATTGTAGCTGGTTTATTGCCCTATTCTTCTATTAGTACAGGAATTTGTCTGGCTAGCACCAAATCCCAAATGCCTCCTATTACATCTACATGTTACAAGAAAGTGCTTCTGTGCTGAAAATCGCAGCAGCTGAAATACCACACAGTTCCTTGATCAGAGACTACAAGTTGCATTTCTGGAGTTGACATCAGAGCTATTACACAGACCAAGGCACTGAAGAGCCCTCTTCTAATTATGATGTTGCCTCCAAAAAGCCTCATGATTTTATTCTGAATAAACCACTCCATTTTATAGAAAAGGCTCCTACAGAAAGTTCTTTTGTCATTCCCCCCACACTCCATTTTCTGGGTTTCCTCACACATACTAAAAAATTTGTCAGTGTATAATACTCTTGACCCCCAAAAGGCTCAAATACTCAATTCTACAGTTCTTCCAAGAAGTGACCCAAACACACTTCTTTTTCTTTTGAAGAGATGTTAATGAATAAGCCTCTAGGAGATGCATTTAATTCTGTCAGACTTCACAGGTGGCTTTTCTCTGTGTGCTCTATATGCAATGGCATACTCATTCAGATTCTCTCTTACGTATTTTGCCTGTATGGCACGTGACTTTTGGGGTAGGGACACAACATATGAAGTGATGAACAGAGATTGTTTGCAAAGGGGGTTCAGGTTTTGCTCAACCCTTACACTGTTATGCTCTACTGTCTGGATGGTGTGGACTCTGTTGCAACTTAAAAAAGGAGGGGACCTCCTTGCATCTTAACGATCCAACCTTCTGGATTTCATACTGGAAAAACTACTGTACTGTGGGCTTTTGAAGAGGGTTTGTTGGGTTTTTTTCCAAGTGAGTTCTCATTATTCTAAACACCAGCACTTGGGAGATACTTAAACGAGAACAACGGGGTGGGGGGGGTGGGGGTGGAGGAGAAGGCGGGAGAGGGGGAAGTCTCCGGGGAAGAAATCTGTGTACTCCTTTCTTTGACTTTGCATTCCTTTACAAACTACTTAGTGCATGTTCAGCAAGCCCTGAAACACTGCTCAATTGTGCTCTGAACAGAAATTAGTATTTTCTAGAGGAGATTTAGAACAGTTACAGAGGGAGCACTAGCTTTAAATAGACACGGAAGACTAATGATGCTGCACTAAAAAGTAATTAAAGTTACTGCAGGGTCCTGTCCCTCATGGAGGTCAATCACTCTAGGCCCCACAGAAACAAAAGCTGCAGTGTGGTAAAATCACATTGCAGCAATCCACCTATCCAGAAAAACCAGTGGAGAGAATCAAACTCTAAAGCATCAATTAAAATACCCTAGTCTTCATACACATGGAAATCCCTGATTGCAGATACTAGGCAGGGAGATGAGACAGACATTCCTGAAGAATTATCTGTGCTGTAGCCCTGGAGCTTAACAATGGGTTAAAGACAATGAGGCTACTGGGTTGGAAAGTCAAACTACAGGTATTCATAACAGCTACAGTATTCTCTCTTCTACACAACTTGATGGAACCAGATAGCCAAAGAAAAAAACCTTCTGAAAATTCAGAATACCACCTTTTTCATTTTCTATTAATGTGCTAGCTGCACTGGAAATAAACATGTTCCCCTTTTGCAGGATCTTCCTGTTAGTAACAGTTGCACATAAATAAAGTTTTCTAAACAAACATCTTATCTTTTTATGGAAGGAAGTCCATTAATAAGGAATTGACGTCCTTCCCTGAAAAAAAAGATCAGTGCTAATTCTTTCCCATAAACTGAAGAAATAAACTTACACCCCGAGACTTTTTACTCTATTTTCACAGCAAATTGGAGAGTCTGTGCGTAGATAAAATGGGACTGTTTGCATTTTCTTATCAACAACATCCCTGTTGCTACCTTGCCACATAATAATGATTAATCAATCTTTTCCCTTGGTTTTTGATTGCCTCATGGAACTTGTGCTTCATTTCAACTGTACCCCACACATTCTTGATCGAACTACAAGGCAGCCTGTGAGCAGCTTTCAGCCTGGCAGCTTCAGAAGCATGCCTTAACTGTTCAGCACTTTGGCCTGTGCAAACATTTCCAGAAAGATGTCCTTTACCCAAAAAACGAGGCCAAACAGGCTCTAGCAACTGTGCTCGTGGTCTACTCTGCTCTTCCATGGTTTTGTCAGCTACACAAGACATTCTTATTGACCAAAACTAACTTTGTTATGGTAAATCCTCTGATGCAACCTTCATCTGTTTCCCTTCTTCAGAATAGCTTTTCCTTCAGCCTAAGACTATTTGAAGTTGACACTGTACTGTATGCTACGTGCAAGGAATAAATTAAATACTTTTCTCCTAATGGCTTCAGAAAGCAGCACTTTAATCTATTTGCAACAATGCTGAAAATAGAAACATTAACAAGTTTAAAGACAGCTTAGATTTTCAGTGGGTTTTGTGCAACACAATTTAAAACCTCAGTGCCACACTGCACAGAGATAAGCCTAAAGAGAATAGCAGAATAATATAGTCTGTGATTACTGTGCTTTTATATACGTGATGCCACAGTTTTTTTGCATGTAAAGATCTATTAATATTAAACACATTAAATGTTTAACTGGGTGACACAAGAAACCTCACCAAAATATTTAGAGTAGGAATTTCAAAAGGAAATTTTGAAAAAGAAAGGACACCAAATGTTGCAAGAAAACACTGTTTCTCTTCAGTTGTGTCTATAAATGACTGCTTCTTCAAAGGCACCCATTCTCATTTTGGAAGATGAAATACCCCTACGTTCAGCAGTCATACTGCTGGATACCATAAGAATGCAAAAATAAGATTCCACAATCCTTTACCAAGAGTGTGTATCAACTTTACTTACACAATGCTTCACTGGAGAAGGCTCTTAATGTATGTCTTAACGCAGATAATAAAAAGATGATGGGGAGTGAGATTGAGCACTAGACTCCTCCTCCACTATACTCAAAGCTTCATTCCTGACTCCATTTTGCACTAGTACAGTTTGCTTTCCAAAGATCAGTCTGCTGCAGAGCTGACAAGCTCTAAGCAGATACAGTCAGTCCACAGTACACAACCTTGAAGGCAGCGGTTCCTTGCACCCTTATTTGGCATCCATATACAGCTTTACATGCTTTTACATTTTGTGTTTAGAATGTACTTTTTGTTGATGGTGGAATCAGAAGTCTGAATGTGCTTGTGCATGTTTGGTAACATAGATACCTGGATGTCACTATAAAAATACGAGCAATTTCCTTTTCCCTTAACTCTATTCTTTTCAAAGGGTTAGGTCCTCAGAAAGGTTTCCCCCCTGCCCCCACCCCATTTCTGTTTGATTCTCAATAGCTGTATTGCGGAACAGTGACCTTTTCTAAGAGCAAAAACAGAACACTGCTTTAAAAGGTCATATGGCACAACTCAGAGAGCAGAGCAGATCTTCTGGTATCCCACGGCAGCACTGCAAATAGGGATGCAAGTGACAGCCTGACAAGTATCAGGGCAAAACAGCACGCTGATAATTTTCATCAGCCTTTAGAACTGCCACCCATTTTCCAGACCTGCCCTGGTCCATACGGACACCTCGTCAGCCTACACAATTTCCAGCTTTTCTGCCTTACGTTTTCTTCTGCCTCCTTCTTTTAGCATGATGCCTCACAAAACTTTTCTGATGCAAAAGGGTTCTTGACATGGGAGGAAGCTTGGGAAAGTCTAAAGAAAGCTCCAGCAGTGTGCTCTTGCAGCTCGCAAGGCCAATGGTATCCTGGGCTCCATTAGAAGAGGGGTGGCCAACAGGGACAGGGAGGTGATTGTCCCTCTCTACTCTGCCCTTGTCAGGCCCCATCTGGAGTACTGTGTCCAGAGCTGGGGCCCCCAATACAGGAAAGATGTGGAACTGTTGGAGAGGGGTCAGAGGAGGGCCACAAGGATGATTAGAGGGCTGGAGCACCTGCCCTACAAAGAGAGGCTGAGGGAGCTGGGCTTGTTCAGCCTGGAGCAGAGAAGGCTGCGGGGGGACCTCATTGCAGCCTTCCAGTCCCAGAAGGGAGCTTATAAGCAGGAGGGGGTTCAACTTTTTTAAAGGACAGACAATGGCAGGACAAGGGGGCATGGATTAAAACTAAAGGAGAGAAGGTTTAGATAAGATATTTCTTTTTAGATATTTCTTTTTTACAGAAAGAGTGGTGAGGTGCTGGAACAGGCTGCCCAGAGAAGTAGTGGATGCCCCGTCCCTGGAAGTGTTCAAGGCCAGGTTGGATGGGGCCCTGGGCAACCTTGTGTAGATCCAGGCCTGGAGGTTGGTGGCCCTGCCTGTGGCAGGGGGGTTGGAGGTCTATGATTCTTGGGGTCCCTTCCAACCCCGACCATTCTATGATTCTGTGATTCTCAGTAAATATGCACAGAACTCCCAAGGCTTTTGATAAGTTTATGTTTTTAAGATCGCGAGTTTTGGTGAGCTGTGGTTAATGGCTATCCAGAATATCTGTGAATGACTTCAGCTCTGGTGAATGAACTGATGGTAGCCATCATTATCTTTCCTCAGAAAGCAAAGAAGCCCGTTCCATGGTGTCACTGTTACCTGTGCTGCTGTCTTCTCTTGTCCACTCGTGGCCACGTTCTGCAGCGCAGGTGTCACCACTGGAGGAGGAGGTGCTCTGCGCTTCTTCACTTCTGGGTTTGCTGTCATTCCTGAGATGTTACCAAGGGACAGTGACGGGCCCAGGCTACTGGAACGAGAATTCACCGAAGGGGAATTTGGTGCTGTGGAAAAACCCTGTGAATGGATTAACATCTTGGATTAACATCACATTTTGAAAACAATGGGAAAGAAAGAAGAAAAACAAGACACATCTGGTTACCGTTTAAACAACGGTATGAATAATCATGTCTGCTCCTCTGCCAAACTCGCTGAATTGCAAACTGTAACTTTTGGAAACTTCTAAAGGTCAACTGGAACAAAGCTTGCAGGCAATATTAATAAGTCAGGAGGCATGATGAGCACCTACTGCAGTTTAACAGTACTATTGATGGGAACACTACTGCTGTTTGCTATTTAACATAGAAGCTTCATCAAGACACATAATTACGGTTATCCAAATGCATTTGCAGTTGTATTTAAATTACAAGTAATACACATTTCTGAAAGCAAGATTTACTCTTAAATGAGAACGCTGTGTTAATTCACATGCTGTCTGTGTCCCTAGGCATGTCTATTTCATTATCAATCTGCCTGACTTACCTGAATCCTCACTGCAGATTTACATAAGAGAGACTCTGCTTACCATCAAACTATTTCCAATTTACATGCACAATCAAGCATAATCATTTACAAACTACTGAAAACAGCCATTTAACCCAGTCAAAAGAAGTCCTATTGGCAGGCAGCACTCTAGATTTTAACAGGCTCAGATGACAGGACAAGAAGAAACAGTGATTCTTTACTCTTAAAAACTACTTTAGTTCTCATTGTAAACAATAAAACTAATGGGAAAACTCACTTATTTCACATTAAGGCCTTAATACATTTTTATATCAGTATACAAACAGAAATATATTCAGTCTTATAGTGGTAAATCCACAAATACAGAAGACCAAGAAACATGATTTCTTGAAAATAAGGTTTTTAGTTTTGGCTCTTCAATTCAACATCATTAATTTTTTGAATCTGCTAATAAAGATCTTGCAAAACCTTTTCCCTCAAAACCTGTGAGTCATATTTTATTAAGAGAAGCTTCCATATTAATTTGAAAATTTTGCTTTTTAATTAATTTATGAGATGGTCTCTTCTCAGAAATGGCTTCTGTGATATCACCACTGATACCAATCCACCGTAAGCTGGAGCAGGATACCTATTCTGGAAGCACAGGCTGATGACCACAGTTGATAATGCTGTTCTCGCCAACAGAACATACTACCACACTTGCAAAATTCACCCATTCAAGGACATAAAGCCCTCAAGTGGAGTTTTGTCCAAGACCACGGAATATATATTGGCAAGAAACCACAAATTCCATCACTACCCAAATAAAAGAGGTAGTTCTGTGAACCTAAGTTCTCCAATCTGGAAAGCGCTGGAAAATGCTTTGCCTCAACTGTATGGCTGCCTCACCGTTGTGGCGGATATCCGGATTTATCTAGGAGGGTAACTTGCAGTGAATTTGACTCGTGACATGGTATGATAATTCCTTTCCACAAATGCCAAGAGCAACCTTAGGTAAAAATTAAAAACATGGGGCAGCAAGCTCAAAAAGACAATTTAATTTTTGGACTGTTGGAGAAGCACCGATGAAGTGTATGGAGCTAAAGAACAGCATACAAAAAGATGTATGTAACAGAGGTTCCCGACTGACTGGTAAAGTTCAATGTTCTACCAAGTCTTGTGAAAGCAACTGAAAATGCCATATGCAGATAGCAAACTGATTGGTGTCTTGTCCCTTACTTACTACACATGTGGTAACGATCACTGACTTAAAACTACCAGCTAGATGCTTTTGCTATCTTTTATGTTGTATACTGCACAGCAGACTTCATCTTGAAATAGTGCATTTAGCACAAGCAGGGCATATTACAGGATTTCTGTTATTGACCAGATTTTTACAGGAGGATTAAAGCAGTATTGGCCACATCTTTGTCATGACCTGTTTCTCTGAACTGAACAGCATCAATAGCTTCTTCACCTTTCTAACACATAAATAAAAAAGCGTGAAGTGGAAAGTGGGGTTTAAAAGATTAGGTCTAATCTTATGAAGAAATCTACTCTTCGCTTGGCCCTTTATCTTAGGCAGTGGAAAAAAAGTATTTCATAAGTAACCTGCAAGTTCTAAGTTATTCTCAGCACATAGTATACATGGGTCTATCAAATGGAGTTTGTTTACTCCTAAAGAAATTACAGGGTTCACATGGTAAAAGTAGTCTCTTTTCACACATTCATAAAATGACTTAACAAAATAATTTTAAAGTGCATTCTATAGCTATGCTTTTGTGCCTTTCCTTGCTGGATAAAAAGGTTCAGAAATTTTGTGAAGAGATTTAAAAATATATATGAATAATAAAAAATTCCTAAGACTGCCCTTGCAGCATTACAAATACAGGATACTGGAGAGAAGGTAGGATGTATCCAGTTCTAAATTAACACCCTATTCAATTCTACCTCAAGGACTTGTGGCTGAAGAGCTATCAGAATCCTTTTCCAGGCAACAGATCACGGAGAAGGAACACAGTGCTGAACAACTAAACATTTGAAAACTTTTTTTTTTAAAAAAACAGCTTGGATTTCCTAACAGAAGATACAGGGGGAAAAAAATCTAATGCTTAGATCACACTATAAATAGTTTGTAATAAAAAGACTTTAATGAAAGAAAAAATAAAAACCTTGGGAATTCTTCTATGTTTTCTTTTCCAAGTCCAACCTTTATTTCAAGCCCATTATTTACTGAGTGAGCATTTCAAGAATGCTCATGTTAAGACTCTTCCCCTAAAATAAAAACTCACTGTGCTTCCAGGGGAATGGAATGAGGACAACTTCAAAGTAGTTCTGAAAGCCTCATCATTCAGCAACGAGAGCTCTGTCTGACTGGAGGCAGACCTTCAAGCTCTCCAACATACGTAGTCCTTCTCATCATTAGCTTTCAGAGAAAAATTCCAACACCCTGGACACAAACCACTGACACAAGTGTTTTTGCCATCACATGTCTTTTGTTGTAAAAAATATCTAGGAAGACAATGCCCTACCCAGCTTTTATATTTTACGTTTTGTTAGATGCAATGCAGTTTCTTTCCAAATCACTGGATTTTGCAGGTTTGGTTTTCAGGCAGGTTAGCAAAGCAGCTCTTAAGAGCATGCACCATTAAGTAGACAAACTTGCAGGGACCTGGTACATACATGCTATTTGTCCAAACCATCCTTCGTTTCTTTTTATTTTAATTTGTTATCAATGGATTGATTTCGGTGGAGTTACTCAAATGACAGCAGTGTAAGGGAAAGAAAAGCAAAGCTCAAATATTGCAGCCAACCTAGCTGGCTAAAAAACTTAGACTTTTCCTCTGCTTCATGTGACTAACAGGTTAGCATGATTGTTCTGCTCTGAATCAAAATTATTTCCTACAATCTATGTTTTGTATCTTCATTGCAGAAGAAAAAAAAAAAAAGAAAAAAGAAAAAAGGGAAAGAAAGCAAAATCATGTCAGAACCAGAAATGTCATGGCAATGAATTATATAAAGAACTTTTAAAAATGCCTCCCAACTTGTAAAGTCATAGCCGTTGGTGGACCACTAGCACTAGAGCATTTTGCTAGCAGTTTAAACAATTAAGTAATGCAAACCAGCAAGAAATTTTTTAATCTCACCACCACCCCAAATTAAGCCAACATAACCCCAGCATGAACATACACTCAATCACAACCATGGACTAAAGTCCATTTCAATTCCATGAAGTAATGTTGCAAGGAACAGCTGCAGTACCTTCATATGGTGCCATCAGGTCTCATGGATACCTTGTTTCATGCTGTACTCCCCAGTTAGTCTTTTCCCTCATTAAACTTCTGAACTAATGAACTTTCTTTTTGTCTAAGATGGAAGAAGTTTTCTTAGCGGATAAGCAGCTTAATTTTAGTTGCTACTGTTTTGTGGGGTTTTTTTCTACTAGTTATTCTAGTTGGAATTTAGCTTTCAAGGGTGAAGAAGTGCTTTTAAATACACAAAAACATGAAGGCTCACAGTAACCCCGTGACTTTGTCATACCAATTCCATTTTCAAAAGACCCTCAGGAGTCAACTTTCTACAAGACTAATGAGCCTAAAGCAGAGGCCAGTCTGTGTTCCAAGGTCATCAACCCAGAATGCAATTATAAAGTGTCTTCAGCAAACTACTCTTTTTTCAGGGATGAATATCTTATGGATACTTCTGAAAATTTTAATGTTAATATTAATAAAATATTGTAAGATTAATCTATGAAAAATGTAACTGTACTGCCATGAGAATGGTATTTTATAAAAATAGAACGTGTATAAAAAGGGAAATAAGCTTATGTTTGTTTTCAAAAGATATCCCTCATATATAACTCTCTTACCCAAAGCCCTGTTATTAGCATTTCCTTCATTTTCTGATGACAGTAAGTGGCATTTAAAGGTCAGCAAGGAAGAGACTGCAGCTTGCTTGTGAGAGTGATTTGACTTCCCGTTCCCTGTCCACACCGGTCAATAAAAATTTTTCAAAATGTCAAGTTCTTTTCTTGTGAGGCTGCTACAGCCAGGCCTTTCTTCCGCAGCTCTTTGCCAAAACTCACATATTTCAGCTCCCAGTCTCGTTACGCAATTTCCTTCTGAGAAGTTCTTAAATCAAAGGTAATCAATGGAGCTGTTTTTAAGCACTCGACGTACCAGATGTATCAGCAAAAAATAAGGTTTTTTTTATTTTTTCCAAAACAAGAGACAAAAAATAAGCATAAAAATATCATAAAGGAAGTAACTTTTTCTCAAGTGCAGCGTGGGTAAATAGGAAAGGTAGGACTTAGGCCTGGCAGACAAACCCATCTACCCAGCAAGAGCAAGAATAGCTATGCCTGTGGGACACTTAAAGACCATTAACACAACATTGATTTGCTGAATGACACCACAACTTATTGCCATTTGCCATTTAAAACACCTGACAGGTTATCACAGAATCATAGGGGTTGGAAGGGACCTCCAGAGATCATCGAGTCCAACCCCCCCTGCCTAAGCAGGTTCCCTAGAGCAGATCACACATGTAGGCATCCAGATGGGTCTTGAATATTTCCAGAGAAGGAGACTCCACATCCCCCCTGGGCAGCCTGTTCCAGTGCTCTGTCACCCTTTTTATAAATGACTTGGTCCCAAACAGGATTTCAACCAAATTGAACAATTTATTAAATGAATAAAAGCAAGCAAACGGCGCTGGGGTGCACAGTCAGCACCGGGTGCGCTGGGAGTCTCCACTCCACCAAGACACACACTGAACAGTTCTGGTCCCTGGCTTATATACCTTCCAGGGATAACACAGCCCACCGGCTTAAACTGACATGCTGGAGTGCCTGGCAACCCCCACAAGGCATAACCATATACATCTTAAGCTGACATGCTGGAGTGCCAGCCAGGTAACCCCCACAAGACATCCTGTAGCTTTTGTCTTGCTAATGACGGGCAGCTGGTTCTGCAGGTTCAGGGCGCCTCTCTCTTCTTCCTCCCTTCTTCTGGTTGACCAGCTTCTTTTCAGAGGCAAGCTGTTTCTCCTAAGGTATCACAATGCACACAATGTGCTACATTGTGGTCCTTTAGGCAAAGATTTGCACATCCTTTATACAGTTTATTGCTGACTTCATTCAGGACATGCAAAATCTTAAACTGTCCCTCCTAGGCCCATTACCATACAAGGGTCTGTCATTATGGACCCTCAACATTATTCCATATTAACACGAATCAGAGGGACATATATCACACCCTCACTGTGAAATGTCAGACCTACAGCACAAATTGAAGTTGGACGCTGCTTTCCTTGATGTGGTACTGAAATTCCTTATACCAGCACTAAATGTGACACCACCGGAGCTGAATTAAGCCAAGCTCCTGCTTTAAAACCAAAGCGTCATACAGAGCTCATGAGAATGCTCAGAGACACAGTTTAAAAGAAAAAAAAGCAAAACAAAACAAAATTGTAACTGCTCAGATTTTCCTTTGTAAGCAGTCACATTTAATACAGTTTGGTTTTTGTACTCCCTGAAGCACTTGTGATTATGGTACCTGCATACAGTCTGCAGCCAGAAAGGGAAAATAATGAACCTTTACCTGCTCTGAACTGAAAAGAGAAAAAAAGAAGTGCATTTTAATGCAGTTTATGTTGATTTACTCTCTCATTCAATATTCCTATTGGAAATGATCTGGTCACCCTTCACAATATCAAAAGAGAAGGAACTATTTATTGGTACAACAGTAACTTGTACAGGCAGTAGTATGTTGATTTTTTTATGTCTGGTGAGTAGGCTTTCAAGGTTTTACTGTGAAAGTTTTGTCTTGTACTTTGAAGTCTGTACAACTACAACACTATCTTATGTTTGTTTAAGTCTATTTTAGTACCTAGCTAGCAATTCCAGATCTTGTGGTCAGGACCCATTTGGTGGACACCAGAACTTAGCCAGAATTAGAAATGCCTGAGAACTTTCTCTCTCCTGTGATCCTGCCAGTTCCCCTGCCAGTTCTCCCTCACTGTGGCATTCCACATGGCTTTCACTTTAGCACAGTTTGTTGATCAGAAATCGTAGCACTGTGAGGTGGAAAGAGGTCACCTCCTTTACAAAGTCATCTATCTCCCAGAACTTAAGTAGCATGACTGATGTGTCCCTGCAGAGGTTACTAAAATCTTCCTACATGACACAGGCACACATCAATCACAGTTTTGCTGTTTTATTGCTTAACTATCACTATTATCATTAGAATTTTTTTTCCTTGTAACTTTAAGTGTGATTTCCCTTCCTAGAAGTTTATCTGATTACTTCTTGTCGTCACTGGGGTAAGGTTATGCGATGTAAAGTGTCTCTATGTCTCTGTAGCTAGGAGCGCAAGCCTGGTTTCCACCTCCAGTGGAAATATCTTTTGATATTGTGAAGGGTGACCAGATCATTTCCAATAGGAATATTGAATGAGAGAGTAAATCAACATAAACTGCATTAAAATGCACTTCTTTTTTTCTCTTTTCAGTTCAGAGCAGGTAAAGGTTCATTATTTTCCCTTTCTGGCTGCAGACTGTATGCAGGTACCATAATCACAAGTGCTTCAGGGAGTACAAAAACCAAACTGTATTAAATGTGACTGGAAATTTACGTTCACTTTGCACCTCCTGTGGCATCCAGTCTCTTTCCCAGTAGAGAAGCTGAACAACCACCCAAGGGAAGGAACTAGGCAAGTGGAAGCCTCCAAGAAAAAAAACTTTCTGAAACAGGGAGAAGATTCACTGTTTGTGAATTTCAAAGCAGGGAGCAAGTGTGGGCATTAACTCAAGCCCTGAGCACTACACTGAGAACAAAGAGGGTGCCCAACCAGAAAGAGCTTCAAAGAATCTTCTTTAGCTTTTGTTATACTTCTTGTGTGAAGCAATATTCAAAACTCATTTTCTGTTTGTCAAAATACCAAATACTGAATGAATATTGCAAAAATAGCAAACAAGTTGATTACTTTTTTATGCACAAATATTTTACTTGGATGATTTGGAATATAAATTTTTTACTCGAATAAGTATTAGTTTAGAAACCATGGCTTGGGAATACCTGCATTCTAGCTAAACATGAACATGTCCGTAATTTCTTGCAAATGCAAAGAATCAGATTCAGTAAAACCAAGCCTAACTGCTAGCATCAATGCCACCTATCCTACCACTGCTCTCAGTATTCAGCCAGTCCAAGATTACAAATTTTAATCTCAATTCTTCAAAAGTGAATAAACCACTATGGCACCTATAAGCATCAGAATATAGATGTATGAGTTGAACAATGCATATATAATATTCAGGCAACTCAGAGACTGTCAAACCATTCATACTCTTTCAAGGTTTTATGATAGATGTGATTTCTCAATGCTTTGAAAATAGAAGCTTTAGAATCACCTCTGGTGATTTAAAATTCAATATATTTCTTCTAATTAACTTCTCTGTTTCAATGTTTCACTCTTCAGATCTTCCCAAGTCACACTACTCTTCATGCCTAACAAAACCTTTCTCTCTTACCCCTACACAATCACTCATGTCAATCTGTGGAAGTCTCCCTGGTAGCATGAAGAAGACAGTCACAGCATTGAGGGAAATGCACGCAATGATATTTTTTTCCCCATCACAGCAATACATTCAGAAAAGGGAAGACAAGCTAACTTGATTGACACCTGCGTGCTTGTATCATCTCATCTGTTTAAGTGACAGTGTGATTCAAATAAATTCATAGCTTTGAAAAAAAGTAGCACCCCAACAGAATTAGCAGAAATAACCTCTCTCGATGGGACAGTAGACAATACCTTTTCTGAATGGTGGCACAAAAGAAAAGGAGGCAGAGCCACATCTGAACGATTTAGAAGGTGGAAGCAGGCAGCACCCTGCCCAGTGCTAATGAGGTGACTGGTGTGTCTAAATCAGTGTTTGGAAGGCACACATAAATCATCTGTGCCCTCTCCTATCAATCTGGACACTGAAATCATTGCAGTAACCAGCGAGCATGTAGCCCACAGACCTTGTGAATCAGACTTGGGGAACTTGTTACAAAAATAAAGAAACACATCTTTGACTTGGAGCTCTTGGCGTTGACGAGTCAGCCCCAACACAGTGAAAATACACTTGCTGTGCATCCTTCTAATGCATAATTTAATTTCTGTCATGGTGCATCCTGTGAAGGATGAGAAACTGGTTTTTGCTGAAATCTGAAACCATTTAGACACAAATGAAAGAAACTTAAGGTGCTAGACATTCTTCTGCAAATAAACGCAGCTGGCAAAGCAAGTAGGTGGACGTTCAGTAAAGCAAACTCACTCAGTTCATAACCACAACAGCCTATATATTTTCCACTTAATATTCCAGACACTATTCCACCTAATTTTTTGCTTTCCAACTGATTCTCAATTTCTGGAAATACAGCTAAAAAAGCTATGAAACATAAAATTAATAGATGATACTTCAACTTTGCTATACATCCAATGATATCCTTTAAATAGCCACAAGCTTCAGCATGTGTGACTTGCAGGTACCTTTCTAAGTGGATATACTAAAATCACCACATTTTTTAAAAAACAACATGTGCACGTCCAACCCCTTAAAATGACACATTAAGGTGACAGACACATCACAGGGAAATCATAGACATATATTATATGCACAAGCTTTCAGAACGTGCCAACTTCCTTCACACTCTTGTGCTATGCACCTGATACCGTCAGGCTCAATGAAAGCGTGTGCTTTTTTTGAGTTTCTGGGTGACAGATGCATTTGGAATACCCCCTAAAAGATAAATATTCTTGCTTTTGGTTTAGATATGTAAACCCTAGTGAGACAAGACCATCGTTACCAGAGCACAGAAAACACTTCTGCGTTGGGTATTTTCATTGCCACTTAGTAGTTCAATGGAAATGTTCCTGTCTGCCACTCAGGTGAGAGGCAGGACCACAGGCTGCAGGCACAGGCTGCAGGGAACTCCCAAGTCCGGCTGAACTGTGGGTGACAGTCTGGGATGCCAGCAGAGGCTCAGGATAACATCTGTTTGCACTTCATACAAGTGCAGACCTTCAGAAGTGGAAAACTTTTTGTGTCTTGTTTGCTAGAAATGCTGTGGGTTTTGGTAGGGTTTTTTTCTTCTTTTTTTAATACTGTTTTGAGAAAATACCAGAATCAATTTATACATAACACGCACCCTCTCGGGGCTGATTTACATCTTTCTGGTTAGACTGCTAAAAACTTACCTCACACAAGTCTAACCCTTTTTTTGTCACAGCACACTGTCAAAATGTGTCAGTCTACAAAAAAGACAACCGTATTTTGAAAAGATGTTTTCATAATTACTGAAAATACAAATATGTAAATACGTAAAGGCAGTATGGGAAGAAAGATTAAATTCAAAATATTCCAACAGGGGAATGGCTAACAAAACATAGGCAGTCACTAAATGCAGCTACTGACATAACTTAAAATTTGATAGCTACGTGTACAGGTAAGTGCATCATTACCTGATTTTTGTCACATACTATGCCAGACAAACAAACAACCTCCCCACCAAAGAAAAAACAAAAAGAGAAGAGCTTATCTATAAAGAAAATGCAAGGGTTATCTGTTTCAGATTAAATGTCTCATCAGATGGGGACAGAAGATGGGCTTGTAACAAGGGATGTGCATGGAGTTCAGTGAATTATAAAAGGAAATGGGAAAAACCACAGAAAAGACTACAAGTCTCTTTGGGATATTTGGCCAAGCAGTAGAAAAGCAGAAAAGAAAGAAGTAAGAAAGACCATAGGAAGAAGTGAGCAGAGAAGCAAAACCACAGTCATTATTGTGAAAAATGAAGTGAATATATTCAGTGTATTTGACCAGAGAGGAAGCCCTTGCAGAAACTCAAAGGCAAAAATCTGCAAAAAGCAGAAAACTTCAGTGATAACAGAGTACTGTCTCATATCCTGGGGAAGGAACAATAAACTAAGGAGACTGTGCAGGAGAGAAACTATGCTCTGCAAGAAAACTCAATGATTGCTCACATTAGCCCAAAAGATGCTCACTCGTCATGAAGACTGCAGGGTAATGTCACATAAACAGACTTCAAACTGGTAAAGATTCTGTACTGAATGGAAAGGGGATTCATACAGAGATTTGTGTAATAAATACTTCTGTGGTACGGCTTTAATGCATACAAAGACATGGAATGAGGCAGGATGGAAGAATAACCAAGAAATATATTAAAGCCTAACAAGAGAGCCTGAAAAGCCAATGACAGACCCTAATGGAAAACTGTATTTTAAAGAAATCTGAAGAAGAAAGAAGGGGAAAATTCACATGGACTCCAGTATTCAATTCAATCCCAGTATAGAAAGAAGAGAAAAAAAAAATCAAGCCAGGATGAAAATAAAGACAAAAAAATTTGAAGAGAGGCCATTTACACTTGGCCTCTGAAAGCCATTAGTAGATCTAGTGAGCGCGATCCTGGAAAAGAATGGAAAAAGCCAAACTTTTGTAAGTCTGCTTTCTCCTTCCACTTGCAGGTTTGCACTGTATGAAAAAGAGAGTAGCTCAATCCAACAGTGTTGAACAACTAAGTGGAAAATCAAAATCTGTCTTTATTAATGGTCTGGCAAAGGGCTTCAGGAAACAAGGGAGTTCAAAAGTTCAGAGACCAACAACAGCAAAAGAGATTTTTTTTCTTTTTTTTTTTTTTTTTCATAATTTCCACTGGTGTTAAGCATTCATTAATCAAAAATAACCAAAAAAAGGAAGAGAGGTCTTTAGCTCAACGAATTCATCACTGCAGTAAAAGTTTATTTTCTCAAGGCTTACTAATTCCTTTAAATCAATCAAGCAATGTGTTCGGTTCATGGAAGACAGGAGTCAGTGTATTTGTGAAATGGCCTTCTGAAATTCAAAATATTTTTAAAAACTTCTGAGAAGAACTTCTGCTTCAATAAATTTTTTCAACATACAGGAACTAGCAAACCACTAGAGTTGATTATCTTCAATATATTTTCATTGTAGATATGCCAATTTATACTGGAGGAGGAGATGGAAACTTCACATTAAAAATACAATTTTAAAAATATCTGCTCTAATGGTTGCAGAGCCAATTTTTACGGTGACCAGAATTATGAATGGAATATTTCCTGGCATGAGGGGTTTGGGTGTGTAATCATTTAGTCTTGAAGAAATATGTTGTCCTTATGCAAGTTTTCCAGAGACAAGAAACATTAATGAACAATTCTCATTATCCTTCAGTGTCTGCTGACACATATAAATTTAACCCTCTGAAAATGTCTACTTACTATAGCTATTGATGAATGGAGAAAATCTGTATTGAAATTCAAAGGCAAATTTTCACCAAGACCTGCAGAACTTCTCTAAAGTCCAAGGAACTGCTGTGATTTACTCAAGCTCAGGGAACTGACTTCTAGCTCCAGTCCCTATAATCCAATTCCCACGCAAATACTTTGTTAATTTAGAATGAAGTTGTGCAACTACTTTTTCCTTTGAAGTCTATGGCAACTGTAGGTGTTTAGCTAGAGGGAGACAAATAAAATCATCCAACTGTCAAAGCAAATTTTCAAAAAGGAAGCTTTACACTTTTTAATGATAAAACACTGCCAGAAATATTGCTGAAAAACAATGCAACCTCTGAAGATTTAAAAACTTAAATTAGAAGAACAAATCAGCTTTTGAACTCTGAAATTAGTGCAAATCTTAACACAAATCCTAATTACAGAGTCACTAAGAGGATTCTAGCAACATGAATCAGAATTCAACAGCCAGGAATGTTACTGGTTCAATTAGCTCTTTCAGATGTCTGGTTGTGCACGTGTGCATGGATGTAACCTGTGTGTGTACATAGGTGTGCCTACACTCAAACACTGTACATACACGCACAGAATTTATTACTTCAAAATCTATTACTTCACTGAGTACAACAGCCTGAGTCTGAAACCCTAAGGAGCGGCCTAGGCAAGCCCCCAGCCTCAGCTTCCATGCTGAGAATTTCTGGCAGCAAGTAACAGCACTGAAGCAGACCGGTCCTTTAAGGAGACAGGACAGCTTGCTGCAGTAGACAAACTCACACACATCATGCTCATAGCTTGATGCACAGGCACTGATGTCAATGAAGCATTTTGAATTGTAACAGCTGAATATTTAGTCCCAGATCAACATCAGTGGTCAAGAGTACAAGGGAGAAGAGAAGGTGTAGAGGCAACACTCTCCTGCTGGACAATGGATAGAGCACATCCAGGTGTCATACACATCCTTCCTCTGTTTCATAATACCTACAGATCAATACCTACAAAAATTCAGCTTGTCCTGTTTAATGAGATTAAAAATTTGGACAGAAGATACCTTTGTTTATACTCTGAAGAAGTCACAAGCAAATTCATTTCAGGATTGGAATCTTTCAAGAGCATAAAATCCAGATCTAAGCTACCTCTCCATCTTGAAGGAGTCAATAGTCATCTCCAAAGGCTATATTCTTTGGATAATAATCTGTATCACACAAGTTCAATAAGTGGGCACAAAAGAACACGTTAAGAATAAAGAAACAGACACCCCCCTTAGAATTTTCTTAGAATTATATCAAAACTTTGTTTCAAACAACCTTGGCCTTTTATTGTTTTTCCTACTGTGAGCACTCATTATCATCCTTTTAACTCTAAATTTGCATAGGCAAAAAGTGTAGTGAGCATACAGGATACTGAAAAATGGAAGTAGAGCTGTGTTGGAGGCCAAGCTACTTCAACCTCTTCCCACTTTATAAATAGATATCGATGTAATTTCTTATTTTTTATCTTCCTTTGTAGTATACTACAGCCAACTCTGTTTCTCCAAGTCTAAAAATTCAGTACTATAACCTCTAGGACATCAGAGCTTGACTTCTGAATGTCTGTTATTACTAATACACTGATTTCTCCACTGTGTTTAGCTTTGTTTTCTTTGTGAATTTAGTATAAAATACTAAGAAATGACAGCTCTCCAATCTATTTATTCCCACTGGCTGGTGTGTTCCAAAGCATTGGAACAAACTCCCCACTGAGGAGCTGTGGCAGAAGCTTCAAGCTCAGTCCCAAATTTAAGTGACTCAAGTTAAAAACTGTGGAAACAGAACATACACCTACACTTGGGCTTTCACTGGCACAATTACATCCTAAACAGGGTACGCAGTGCTGACAATTCTACTTATTTCTCTGGGTATACACCACTTCAGATAACAAAGAAAAACCTGCTTTTGCAACAAATAATTCGTTAGTGAAAACCACTCCCTTCCTTTACCACTGTTTGCAATTCATCTTCTACAAGACTTAACATGTTTACTTTGGGGTTTTCTCCTTCCCCAGTGAGAAGATGCCCTATAAATCGAGCAACTTCAAGGGAGTTATCTATGTCGACTGTCCATCGAAAAAGGAACAAAGGTCTTACATTTTCAAATATGACAGTGAAAGTATCAGATCTTTGTCCATGTAAAAGAAAACCTGAAGTAGGATGAGGAAGAATGATTTTTAAATGTCCTAGTGTAAATAATGACTAACAACTCATAGAGGACACGGTCCAAAGCCAGATGAAAAGAGCAGGAATTTTTCCACTGGCTCCAGTGAGTTCTACATCAAGTCTCCAGTGGTCGCTCTAACTATGATACCAAGAGACAGCAGTGCTCTAAACTGTGCTGCCACTGTCATTTCTCCAGGAAACCTTTCTCTTCAGTGTACTTTCAAACTCACTGAAAATTATAACAGTGCCAGCAAAGAAAGCAGAAAGCATAGCTCAGATTTAAACATAAAATTTGGCTCCAGATACCCATACTTTAGTCTCTACCGCTAAAGAAATGAAGCACCTCCAACAAAACATGTGTCCACATCAGACCACAACCAACAAGCAAGGAGTTGTTTTAGAAGTGTTTTAAAAACAAAGTAAAAATTAAAAAAAAACCCTGCAATGCACGATCAGATACCCTGATGCATTGCCTAGTTGTGGAACTATTCAGTGAGGTTTTAAAAAAACAAAACGTAACCCTCTCAGTGGTGTTAAACAGCATATGAACACACGTCTACAAAGCTAAGAGACCCTGCACTACTTTCACCCTTGGCATGATGCTTTCTTGTGATATAATATTCAACCACAGGAAATTAAAAGCAGAACAAAATATTAAGACAGTTCACAATCCAAAGCAAAACATTAAAAAGTCACAAAGTGCTGTCTTTCCACAGAAGGGGGATAAAGTGGAGGTTTTTTCCTTAATTCAAACATGTTGCAGAGAATATTTTCTCCATTGTGGGGAAGAGGAAGGTATCTTAACTTTGGAAAGGCAAGTTGCTTTTAATTAAATACTAGTTAATGATTTTGACTGGCTTGTACAATTACCAGTGTTTTCAGTTGATATTGTCTTTCTGACCTGTAACCCTTAAACTAGAACACGGCCCTTGTTTAACGTTTGTTAAATTTAAACAGCGCCACTATCCACTATTACCCCCTCCCACTGCTGCTGCACTAATCTCCCATGCCAGCTGCTCAAATGTTTACATTTGAAGGGCTTTCTCTGTTTGTGCAGAAATGGTCTCTGCACAGTATCTCTCATCTGTACATTTGCCAGAATCAAGGCAAGAAAAGCTTCGCTGCTGGAATTCTTGATTAATAAATAGTCTTAAATGTTTCTTCTTCCCTTCCCCCTTCTGTCAAATCCATTGCCATTAGGTTTTTACAAGGCAAAGCTCCACCGTGCACTTTACTGGTCTGACTCTTGTCCTATGCAAACAACTCTAAATCAGAACAAACTCTAAATAGAGTCAATGAAATCACACCATCTCTGTGCTGAAACCGGGAGAGATCGAAATCCAGATGTGTACCTGAGCATTTGCCAGGATGGTAAGAAGAAAATGTTATAATCAGAAGAGGGGGGTGTGGGGGAACTGAGCACCAACAATCATAAATCTACTGGTTATCTCCCCATCTCGCTATGTCAGTATACTTCAGAGACTGCCTACACAGCTCATGTCCTAGACATGGGTCACACCTGGCTCTCACAAGGTCACCAAGGTACTGAACTAGCAAAACACTTAAACAGGTTCCTGGTAGGACACTGAAAGAGTCAGTGGATCCAATTCCTACGCCTACAGCCACTCATCCTTTTAATAAGTCTGAGGTCTTGCTATTTGCCTTGATCTGCTTTCTCTTCTCGACTTCTAGCCAACCATTTATAAAACCAGAAATGCTTTCCTTAGTCCCTCTGTGTATTTTGAGATCTGTTTAAAAGTGTAAATTAGATTTAAAAAGTAATTCAAGAAACTACTACTTCATGCTGTTGTAGAAGTCTTTAAAAAGACTGACCGCTATTTGTCACACCCTTTCCCCTCCTCAGTTTGTGTCCCAAAATGCTGCTGAGAAGTCAAATAAAATACTAAACACTGGAGAGCAATAGAAAAAGCCATGCTTGAAATTATTTGCAATCATTTCCGCTAAGCTCAAAGGGGGAAATCAGTATTGCAGCTGCATGTGAAAGACCAATAAAACCTAATTTAACAGTTGTTTATTAAAAAAGAAGAAAGAATGAAACATCTACACGGACTACAGGCATTAGGAGGTTTCTTTTCACAGGGACGAACGACTGCGCAGTGCACGGAGTGCTTAGGGCTGTACAGTCTTTGCGTCATACACACAATGCTCCTCTGAGTTAAAGGGAGACCCGTGAGGTCCACTAAGCCTCAAGGAGGTTTGGCCTTTGCATGGGAGAACTAATCCATAGAGTTCACTTAGGAAAACTTGCCCATCAAAGTAAAATGCATTGTGTCCTGTCAGCAAGCGTTGTTTTGCAAATCCTCCCTCACCTGCCATAAGATGTTATTGAGACACGGTTTCACACGCTACCACGCAGCTTGGTTTTGCCAACAAACTATAATGCACAGAACAAATACATGTGGAAATCATGAGATCATCTAATTAAAAGAAATGTTATTGTTTGCCACTACTTTTTATGAAATCAAGTCTTCACTGTCCACAGAAGAGGCTGGAAAAGAACCAAATCCTATTAGCGCTCCTGTCTCAGAAATATTTTGCAAAAGAAAGGAAATTATACCTTAAATGGTGTTGAAAAATCTTCACTGTATCTAAAATCTACATATGCTAATAGGATATTTTAGACTAACATAATAAATCTATGGTTACATGTGATTCAGATTACGCCACTACAAAAACAGGTGTTACTGTCTGAAATAAATTTTCCATTGTATATTGGAAATACAGAGTCGATGACAAACAATTAGCCATTTCTGATTTCATCTAGTAAAGGCCACTGGCATAAATACACACTAATCCTTTCATTACAACAGTTACATTTGGAAAGCTTTACAAGAGATATTTTGGATATCCATCATTAAATCAAACAGAAACATACTTCGCAGTGGAATTAATAATTCCCTGACTCATTACCAGACCATCCCTAACTTAAACACAAAAAAGCATTTTACGTACACAGAAATATGTGAAAGACTTTTTAAGGAACTACACCTCTGGTTATCCAACTGCAGAAAAGCCTGATCCTGGGATAAACTTTTCTTTAAAGGTTCCATTTTCCACACCACTACATGTTTGCCAGTGGTGTGGAACAATACTCTGAATAAATTATGACTGAATATGAATTACAAGGCTATTATACACTATTAAGGGGCTCTGCTAATATTAAATACCAAGGAAGCAAAGCCTGAGCGGTTGAGATGTCACTAGAAAAATCTCAAATGGAATTTAAGTTTGTCTTTGGGTTTTTTTTAATGTCCTTTTATTAATGCAAATTAAAAGCCATTGGTCTTATTAGCTGCTGCTTTATTCTATTTTTTTCCAGTGAGTTAACTTCAGAACTTTTCAGTGAAATCAGTAACAAAAGATGAATCAGACATAAAAGGATTTGGGTGGTTAAGGGTGTGTCACCAGGTCTTAATTAAACATCCGAGGGAGATATCTGAGCCAACTAACTCCAGCCCGACTGGGTACATCCACAGTACAGAGAACGATGCCACGCAGCCCAGGTCTGGAAGCTGCACTGCCTCACACTGGGATAACTTACCGTACTCTTGTTAGCTTGGGCCTCCATAACTCACACCGCTTCGTGCTTTCCCTTCAAAAAGCCTGACCCACGCCCTTCTGATGCACTTACCCCCATTCTGGTGCCTGAGTTCTGCTTCTAGGTGTTTCCGAGCATGAAAACTGCTAAGAAACTATGCTTCTAAGCTCCTGCCTAAACTCTGTCAGTATCCATAAAACAGGCAAATCTCTCCATCTTCATCAGCAGGGGCTTGATCCAGGAAGTGTGCTCAAAGCACGAGAAACCCAGCCCCACATAAAACATAACTGCAGCTATGGTACTTCTCTCCTGCCTTGCCCTCCCCTCTGCCCCCAGTTTAACTATTCAGTAAGAATACAGTAAATCCAGGTTCAAAACCTTCTTCTAGTTAAGAAAAAACAAACTTCTCTCTTCCATGAGCAGAGTCAGATTATTCTCTGCTGAAGGACACAGACATGAGTTTAGCTAGAAACAGACGGAGATGAGGGCACTCATCCGGGCAGGGAGCAAGAGCCATTTGGCTCCCCCAGTTCCAGGTTCAGTGACTACTTATTTGTTGGATCTAACATCTGCTTAGCATAAAACACAGAAAAACATCCCTGGCTCTGGCTCTGGGACCCAGAGCTGCCACCCCACTTAAGTTATTTCGTTACTGGTCTGAATAGTTACGCTTGCTCTTGCTCTCTCTTTCTGAGTCATTGCGTATTTGGGTGCTTTTACAAAAGGGCGCTTCCCACATCAAGAATACCTCACAGCTTTGTTCCAGGCATTCTCCAGACTAGCAAGTATTTTGCTTTTCTCTGCAAAGGATGAAATACTTCTCTAAATAATGGTCATGCAAGAGATAGAAGATTGGCTGGTATCTCTGAAGGCAGAGAAGGGAACGGAACTTAGCGTTCTCACATTTTGGCAAACAGTAGTAGGTGGCAAGCTTTTAGAGTAAAAGCTGTAAATACCCAAATCTAGCAGCAGACTCCGGGTTTCAATCCTAGGTGAGGCAGGTCACAGACACAGAAGATGGTCAGAGTTTAACACGCAACTCCTGCTGTGCAGATGTCACTGGCTTCAACCTGAAGGTGGGATGCTTAGACCTGGTGTCCAACAGGAGCCTGCCCCGCTGGGTATTTAAAAGAGGCACTGCCAGTCACAGCTGTGCCCAGTTCCTTTTGTAGATACCGTCCTACTCAAGCCTCTTCGACTTGGCGTATTTCTCTCTGCTCATCTCAGAACATTTCTTGAGAATATTTCCTTCAAAATGTCCTGCAAAAACCACTCCAGGGACTGAAGTTCTCGAGTTGTCTTTTCAAAAGCAACAACTTGGAACGCAGTTGTGCTGTGATGATTCTACTCTGAACCATGCAATTTTGTGTAAAAATGCAGGTTCTGACAGCCAGTGACTACGTGATAATGCTTTGTTTTTAATAAAGCTTCATGGTCACAGAAAGATGTTTAGAAATGTGACCTCTACAAACCTAACACTTAGAAGCCAAACAGAGGGAAGGGAAGTCCACACTAAATTACTTGTTTTCAAATCTCATGATCTTAACTTACTTTTGTGTGGTGAGGGCAAGAGCTGACAAGTGATTTTTGAATGCACGAAGCTGGCAATCCTGTGGTAGTACAAACTAAGCAGCACAGACAGAACAGGGGTCAGCCAACATGTCTCTTCACCAGATACTGTTTTTAATAGCTTGTAACTTTACCATGCTCTAACCATAGATGCTGAGACGTTCCATTCCAGGTGTCTGCCCCAGGCTATTTTTTTCTATTTTTTTTATTTGGAGCCAGAGTAGTTCAGCTGGTTCTGAGATTTATTTTTTTTTTCACACTAACTCCAAGGACCTTCTCTTTTAAGAAGTCTAGTAACACCCTGCTTTGGAGCAAGAACTTGAAGTCTGGTGACTGGCAGCCACTGTTTGGAACTCTTGCCTTCTATTACCATATACTATAAGAAAATTCTAAAGATATTATGTAAAAGTATTTATGACTCACACAAACAAAGACAGTATCCTGTAAGTGCATACCAGAAACAGAGGTAGGTGGGTGCAGCTGCATCTCTTCAGCAACCACAAGCTGGCTGAAAAGCACCGCTAGAGTCCACTTAATCTATCCTTCTGCTCCATGACAGAATCACTTATGCGTAGCTCACCCTCTAGACGTTTTGGGAGGTTTTAGAGATTAGGTGATGACAAGGATTTCACAGTCTCTTTAATAACCTGACCCTTGTGAAACTTCCATGTAGTCAGATTTTTTCCCCCACTATCTAAGTTAAATTTTTCATTGCTCTATATAAAGCACATGACTTTTTGTCCTGCCCTGAGTAGACAGGGAGAAAGTTTGTTCGTTGCTGTCATCTTTTCTACGTATTTGAATTCTCTGAATGCCAGCCACAAGCCAGCTGGCTCTGGCAAAATTTTCTTCTCGCAAAGGAAAGATGGTAACTTTTGTATTTTTTCCCAGAGAGTATCACAGGATATAAAAGTAACTCTACTGTGATGGCAAAGCTTTACCTGAGATATCTGGTATTCAGTAAATCCATTTTTCTGTCTAATCATTTAAACAACTGCACAAATTAAAATATTCATAACTATACTTTATCTTCCCTAGTGTCATCGTCTGTCACCTAACTACTGGCTTACAGGCACCCTGTAACAGAAGACTGGTTGTGACAGATCAGTCTGCTACAGTATTTAGACAACCCTCCATACTCAGTTTGTTTACATTCTGCAAACAAAATCAAACAAAACTGTTCCAAGGCCACATTACAACCTATACCTTTGACAGTGCACATACGTAATTCTAACTGCATAAAATGCAACAGAACTATCCCAGGATTTGACCCTGATAGTACAAGTAAACTCACGTAACCAACATCATCCTGAGCATCACCAGGAGACCAAAAAGCAAGAACATGAGAACAGAATTTAAAGTCAATGTACTTGTCAGACACAAGGAAGTAGGCTGTTAACTTCCATTTAGATGACACGGGCAGTGTTCTCATTCCTACTGCCCTTAACAGTACCTGGCCATGTGAGGTGAAATCCTTGAGAGAAGATGGTATTACCTGCCCACCCAGGACCTGAAATGGTTCAAGAGAAACCACATTTCCAATCGCTTTTATATAAATGTACTTGATCCTTATGCCCACCTCTTCTGCACTGGGAAAGCCTATCATGACTAAGTCCTGACACCAACAACAGCATAAAAGTAAAAGCACATTAAACACAAACAAGCGATTTTTTAAAAAACTTTTATAAGGAAAATAACTGTTCCCATCATTTAAGAAGTGACTGACAAGGTTATTAATGCACTGTAAGCCCTGAGGACTTTTTTTCCAAGCATCAGCACACCATTTTTCTTCTGGAACCTGATCTTGGAACTATACAGGTACTATGAAATAAAAAACCATATAGACATATCCTAGCCACAACTGATAACTGTTTAGACTTTAAAATTACATTCTTTTCTCCTGATAGTTTTCTCCATTAACATATGTAATAATAGGCATGACGGACTCATTAAGCAGGGAACTACTGGACAACCTGCTTCACTTAGGTTCACTGATTCTGTCAGGAGCAATACCTATATTCAGACATACAGTGAAAGCTGGATCTTTTAAAAACGCTCCTGATGAAGATCCTCTGATACTGCTCTGCTGAAGCCCTGTTTGAACTAGAGAAACCTTGTGTGATAAGGTTTTGTGCCGAAGTTTAAAATCCTCTGATAAGTGTCCCTGGCTGTACTTCTAAATATTTTTTTCCAAGCTGATTTATTACATAAACAAATTCCACATCAGAGATACACGTCGTTCAGCGCTTGGGATGTGTTTTTTCTTTCTTGATTTATGAAAACACGAAGGCCCCAAAAATAAAAAACACGTCTAATTTTAGCACCGCGTTCCAAATATCGGGTTTCATCCTGATCCACTGTTCACTTGAGGACAGTGACACCAAGCGGCAGAAATTGCTTAAACTCCCCTTCTCCTCCTCTCCCCCACCCCACAAGCTGTCCTACATTCTAGCTCTGCCCACCTGCCTTCCACACACAAGCAGCCGGGTACGGGTAACTGCGCTGCGACTTCCAACTGCTCTATCTGTACGTTGTATTTACACACCAGTGCACTCCAGAAGTATCTGACGTGTGCAAAGGTAACTCAGATATAAAGCTCACCTGCTTAGCATAGAACTGGAACAGGTTAAGGGAAAAGCTTTCTGCTTTGTTTACAGGGCACCCTTAGATTTCAGATCCTGTGCTGTGTGGCATAATGAACTGCTACACTCTGTGTATTGTCATGGAGAAGTCTTTTCTTGTTTTTTTATAACTAAGGTGTTAACAAATACTTTTTTCACCTTTATTTTTGCTGATACTGTGAACAACTTGTCCTTTCACCTCAAGCAGAGGTGTTGACTTTCCCATCTTGACTTTAAAAATCTGCTCCCTCATCAACAATCCAAAGTATTTTTAGAAGCATTAATAATTCCAACAATAATTACATAAATAAGGCACTGAGAATTGTTCGGTGGTTAAAAAGTGAATGTAACTTCTGCTTGAATCAATACAAAGAATCTCTTCTTTCTTGTACCTTTATTCCATTCCTGCATATTGCCCAGTTTTCAAAAAAGCCTGATCAATACCCAGAACAGAAACAGTATTTTTTTCCACAATTCACTGCACATCACCACCAAAAAACAGGGAGAAATGGATTTAAAATAAATATATAAACATAATGACGTTCGTGACATTACTTCTGCATTACTTCATGAGTTGTCTATTTCCTTATAGGCATGAAAAGTTCTCCTGATCTAGCCAGGGTGTCTCCTGGCACTATGCTGAAGGCAATAGGAAGTAATTTTCCTTTCAGATAGAAACGTGAAGCTCTGGCTTCGATGCCCACACAGAAGAAGAAAATACTTTTGAGGATGACCCACACCAGTAACCGGAAATAGACCTGAGCAGACCTGCAAAAGAGGACATCTCAACTGGATGACATTTTGCCAAAGTCCTGTCTTAGCTCAGTGAAACTTCTGTTTAATGAGCCCTAAATGTGTATTCCACGTATATGGCTATTTAAGACAGCACTTATTTTGAATAAGAATACTTAGTTTCACTGGTGAGAATACCTCTGGAGCAAGTGGAATAAACAATAAGTCACAACAATCAAGGGTCTCGAAGTCCAGCCTGTAAGGAACTGCTAAGCTGAATTTTAAAAATTAAGTGCTTTCACTGTTTTTTCCACTTGAATTTTATCCTAATGTAATATATCCATGCCAACTATCTATGCCAAGTTTACAGTACTTTAGAATTTTTCACCTAAGATGTCACAACTGTTGACCCTTTTATTGAAGCACATCTTGCCTGTTCAAGGGATTGACCTTCAGTGATGCTAAGTGGATCTCTTAGACTTACTTTATACGCCTTCTGCAAGCTTTAACAGAATAGCACCAAAGTAGATGAATTAAATGAAACTATGTCAATGCATTAAGTATCATTTATGGCTAAGTAGAATCGGTGTTCATACAAATACAGGTGTCCAGTCAGAAGTGAAAGATGTAAAAAAAGACGTAAACACTGAACAATGGCTACACTGTGCTTTAAGAGTAACTGCTCTTAAGAGTGAAGGGGAGAAAAAAGAATAATCCCTGACACGCTCATGTAACTGAGTAAGAAGAAAATATCTTTTACCTCTTCAAGATCCCTTGCTCCCTATCACCTGTGCCTTTAGAAGACAAAGTTACATGTCCAAGGTAGTTTTGAAAACTTTTTCTCATCTATGTCAAAGGAAAAATACAACCGTTCATAGTTTGCACTGTAAGATTCCATGCTAAAATAAACTAAGAGGTGTCTCTCTTCTGAGGAAAGCACCATGCACTGGAGTAAAGGACCATTCAGAGGATTTGAACCACCTTCATATCCTCACTTAGAACCCCACCTCTTCTTCCTCCTCCTCTTCTAGTACTTGGGTATCAAGGTACTGAGATAAATGTATAATGGCAGTGAATTCAAACCACAAGAATATTTTATGTTGGCAGAGTTTGTGATGGCTTTTCTATACTTTTACCCAGTATATTTCAATTACCCATGTAACCCTCTACTAGGACTTTATATTAATAGGGCTCTCTCACTTCATCTTTATAGTGTTACCCAATTTTAGTGTCATAAGTAGCCTTCCTGGTTTTGTACTCTCATTACGAAGTCCTCACAGATTTCCAGACAAAACCTTTTTTTAACCTCACAGCCAATCACTTCATCCATTTCTCCCTTTTGATTTCTTTTATATTCTCCTTTTTATCTGGGACTTCATTTTTTATTTATCTCCTCCTTCATTTTTTCCATAACTTTGTCACCCTTCTCTGTGGTGATGGAGCTGTACATTTTGTGGATCAGCACTCCTTGTTTGTGAGAGCGGGATTCAAGAGCTGAACGTCACCTGCCACGTCACAAACTGCGTCTTCTCCAGGTTTTAAAAATACGGTAACAAGAAGCCAAGCAATTAAAAAAAAGCCACAAAAAGACACACTATTTAATATTATTACTAATCCACCAGAACAGCCTTGAAAACATTTAGGATTCACATTCCCTAATTAGGTATCTATATTCTTATAATTAAACAGCCTGTCAGGAACTTAAAAAATTTTCTTAATGTGTTCATGGGATTTTAGTACCCCAAAACCTACTGAAGTACTGAAAGATCCTTTATCTTATTTCAGGTGTTTAAAACAAAAATTCTCTCCACCCCCAAGCTACTTAAGAAACAACTGGACTGCTGCCATGCTGCAGAAGACGTGGAAAGAGATAAAAATGAGAGGTGTGGTTTATAAGAAAAAAAAGTCACCCCTAAATGTCACTGTTAAGACAAATGTACTCTTGCATCATACTGTCATTGTTTCACAGTCACAACACCTATGTACTTGGTTTAGCAAAACCCAAAAGAAAGTACTAAAAAAAAAAACCAAAACAAAAGTACTATGTACTTTGTTAGCAAAAACACTTTTTGCTAACAGCTGCTTAGAATTTAACTTTGTAAGAAACTTTATTTATAGTGAAGATAGCAAGTTTTATTTGAAGGCAGTGCATTGCATTTTAACTTCACCAAGATACAGGAACTGTGCACTCATGTAACTAAGCCTGCTAAGAAGCAAGGTATTTCTACTTCTACTTGACTAAGCATCGGGAATAGCAGTGGTTCCTGGTTATTCAAGGGTGGGCTAGGAGTGCAATAGCATCTACAAGCCACATTAGTACTTACATCCAAGCTTCCTTCACTTGTAGATGCAGAACTAAAAACATCCTCCTCACCACAATCTCTGTTCATCCTCAAGTGTTCTTCTGTCTGCAACACAAACAAGCATCCTACACAGCAGCAGCAAAGGAAACAGAACAGCAAAACCCAGGAAACAGAACAGCAAAAACCCGTCAGAGCAAAGCATCGAACCTCATCACAGAACCAAGACAAACCGTCTCAGCAGTGCTGGCCCTGACGGCTTAGAAACTCTGAAGTAGCCTGCAGAATCTCTCTGGTGTAGGCAAGGCCCTACAAATCCATTAGCAGGAAGATATAGGAATGCTATAAAGAGACAGAACAATTCTTGGGCGAGGAGAAGAACAGGCAGGAAGCAAATCCTGTAGCACCAGGATGTGCAAGTCTCTGCTATACCCACAGGCACCGGGGGACACGGGAAACTTCTTCCCCGCCACCTGTCAGTGATGGGACTGTTTCTGTGTGCTAACTTCAGCTTGGGTATGATGACAGTCTGCACGGGACCTCTGCTCTACTGGATTGCTCAGCAGTGCCAGTTTGATCTGGATTTAGCCTCAGGCACATGACTACCTTTCACATCAAAAAGCTACCGAGTTCATGCCACCTTTATGTTTTTTTATGCCAGCTGCAGGAGAACAGAGGGTAACTGATCCAGCATAAAATTAGAATGGAGAGAACAAGATGATACCTGATCTGGCATTAAGCCTGCCTGTACAAAGTTAACCAAAGAAATACTTTCAATGTATTTGTATTAGCCATGAGAATAGGGCCCTGCTTTTGTTCTGTGTCATACTGTTTTCAATATAGGCGGGTTGGTTGGAGGTTTTTTTCCCCAAATGTTAGATCTAGTGTATTGTCATACCACGATTATTGCTTTGTGAGCTAGCTGAGAAAGAAAGCATGTGTGTGGGCATGGAAATCTGAGCGTGGGCCTGCAGCAGGCAGTGACACCTGATCTGGGACAGTCTGCAACATAGGCTAATGCTCTTCTTCCCTTGCAAAATAAACTGCCTTCTCCTTATAATGCCTGTAACTCTGCAGCCCTTCTACTCTGCAAGACAGAGTCATTCTCACCATCTATTTCTGAAACACAGGCTACGTATGACCACATACACACAATCTCTGCAAATCTTAATGCAAATAAAGAAAAAAAAAACAACTTTACAAATAAGCAGAACTAACTTATACCTTGAGAAGGATTAAAAATGTAAGAATAACTGTAGAAAGCAGAGTTTAGGAACTCTGGGCCTTTGATTCCAGTGCCTTGAAATCTCAGGCATCCCATCAGAAAATCCCTTCATAAACCTAACAAATCCTTTCTTAAAAGAACTTAATTAATTTACCCTCATTCTGCTACGTGTGTCCAGCAGTTTCACTGCTGTTTTGGCTACAAATCTTCCACAATACCAAGCCAAACGTATTATGGCCAGTTAACACCTGCTTGCTCCTATGTGCTGTGCTATTCTTCACTTTTTTCCCTCCATCTATTTGGGTTCAAACTCCAAGAGGTTTTTATTGAAAAGGCAAAAAATTACTTCCTTGCTGGACTAACCAAATTGCTTTCGTTTCTTTTTCCACAGAGTATTTGTCATTTGAAAGTCCAACAAAGAAACAACACAGGAAAGTCAATTAACCTGTCAGAATGAACAGCAAGAATGACACTTCTACTTCACATTTAGAAGCTATTTCATGTACTAGTTTATACAGTTCCTACTTTTTCCCAGGTCAAATACTACTTAGAAGTTGCTAATCCATCCTCAATATCCTTAGCACCTATTAAAATCCTTATTTTAAAATCAACTCTGATTGACAAGCAGGAGGAAAAGAATATATATATATATATAAAAGAAACCCCAAAATCAAGAGAGAGAAGTTTGCAGTCTTGGGACATTCATCCCAATCTCAGCTGTGAGAAACCCACCACAGTAACCACAGAACTGTGATGCTTCACAGCAACTTTTTCTAAGGTTGCAGTTAAATCTGAGATGCTTCAGGAATTATAACTCCAACAGCACACTCCTCATACCACAGATTAGGAAAATGGAATCAGAGGACAAACTACAATGCGGAAAGTGCATGCTGTACTTGGTTCTTCCAGAGGAACTCCTACAGCCCCGCAGCATGCTCTAGAGGCTCAAGCTGAGCTCCCTTGTTTACTCGATTCTTCCAGGCAGATACTGGATTATTGCTCCAGTTATGCTTTTGTTCTCTTCTAAATAGGAAATATTTTCTTATGGAGGATAAACACTCTGAAAGTGACTGACTTCCTCTCTCATAAAATGCAGTTTCCATGTGTCCTTTATTAGATGTCAAGAACAGCTCATCATCCATGACAGATCAGATTTTTCAACACAGCAGTTCCCAGTGTCCATAAAGGAAGCTATTGCCCAGCAAAAACACTCCAAAGCTGATTAATATCAAAAGGGAAGAGAGCTAATAAAACCTCTGGAGAGTTTTCACAGTTTTAAAGACATGACTGAGCAGATTGGCAGGGTAAGTGAAACGCTGGTCCATTAACAAGCCTCTGTTTCTTAGCACCAGTTAATCAGACACACATTCAATCATTTCACCGCAAGAGCCTGGGGGGATCTTTAAACTAGACATAACAAAACTCCCTTCTACTCTGACATCCTAGAGTATTTCTTAATAATTCAAATCAGTTGATGCTGATAATTGTAGCAAAGGACAGAAAGAGCACTAAGTTAAAAGCCCAGTATTTTTAATATGTTCTTGAGTTCAAAAGTTTCTCTGTGTTTAATTTCTCTGATGAATGACAAGTTTTTCATAAAGGCATCTCAACAGAAGAGAATTTTTCAATGCAGAATTTCCTTTTGCAATTTTCCAACTCAAAGTTAAAATGCCTAACATGCAGCTCAGCAGATACTCATCCCTGAAAGCTGTTTCTTCTACACTCGATTCAGACTTGAAGATGGCAGTACCTTGACTGCAGAGAGCTTCCTAAAGATATAAATGCTTTAAAACAGATTATTACCCATGCACAGAAGAGTTAATAAGACACATGGTATCTTGATGTGTTCTGTATTACATAAACTCTTTCATAAATACATTTTGTAATCTGAGCACTACTAATAAGTGAATATAAATTGCTCAAGACTACTGCCCTCTGTTAACACCTCCTGAACCCACAGCATTTAAAAAAATATTAATAGTCAACATGTCTGTCTCCTTCAATAAACAGCTGATATCTCCATAAGGCTGCACATCAGTCCTTTAAGAAAGAAAGGNGGGAAGAAGGGGAGAAATGGGAAGAAGGGAAGGAATGGGAAGAAGGGAAGGAATGGGAAGAAGGGAAGAAAAGCGAAGAAGGGAAGAAAAGCGAAGAAGGGAAGAGAGAGAAAGAGACAACGAAGAAAATACTCCAAGCAAATGCTACCAGTCATAGACATACATCTGGAAAGAAAACAATTCTTTTTAGTGAGGTAGTACACTGCTGAACACTTACCTTGCTGCTTCTTCTCTCAGGTTTAAACATTCCCAGAATTCTTGTCTTTTCTTTTTCTATGGCATCGTTGCTTACGGAAGCCTTTCGGCTCGGTTCTGAAACAATTACAATGGGTTATTTTTTACATTTCTCAAATAAAGACTCTGAAGGTCAGTGTTTTAAAACATCCTCAATCAACCCTGCATTTTTTATGAGCTAGAGACATTATGAACTGAATTATCTAAGGAACTGTCAGATCCTGCACCTTCTTTTTCCTCAAACTTTTCTTTATTCCCAGTTTGTTCCAAAGTCTAATGGAGGCAAGTGGAATAATGTAATAAACTTCTGTACGTTTTCAATCACAATTTAGTAAACCTTATTAAGAGGCAAAACAGGAGTGAGTTGCTTAGTTTTTAGAAATGCTTGTTAGATGTCTCACTTAAAACTCAATGGAGTATTGGAATACCTAAAAAACCCCCAAACAAACCATCAAAAAAGGACTTTCAAAAAGATGATGGAAAGTATCTTTAACAATTCACAGGCCTGACTTAACACAGTGAACTTAATAGGAAGGCTCTCAGTGGATTTGGATCACGTTTTACATCAGGTTGGAAGAAGGGCATGTTTATATGCAGCTGAGGCCCTAAGAGCTCAAGCATGCATGTCCACCTTGAACCAGCTGAGGATCTCTATGAATTCTCAGACCATTTACTCTCCCTTTAATTTCCCCCATGCCAGCCAAACTAGATGAGCAACATGGTAAGGTCACGCATTACAGGGAACAACCACCGGTTTGACATTCAATATGCAGACTGTAAAGCTCTCCTACTTTTTTTAATGAACAATGCATAATGCTATAAAGATTCCTCCCTGGTTCCAAGCACATCAGCGTATCCCACTTGCACACAGAAAATTCACTGTACAGAGAAATACTGCTTTCTCTTGTAAATACTTGATTTATTTCTTTAATAACAATTAAGAAGCAAATGTAAAATGACTTGCTTGTTGACACAAAATACAGGTTTACTTAACAAAAGAACCCACAAAACCCCTCATCCCATAACTCCCATAAACTGATTAGCATTTCACACAAAGCACATGGTTTTCACACAGATGGCTCTGCACATCAACAACACAGGTGTTAGAAGGTGTTAAGCATATACAGAAGTTCAAAGCATGGTAGAAAGAATAAAAATAATGAACCCAGAGGAAAACATGGAGAAACTACCCTTAAGAAAGGCTGCAACTCCTCTGCAAAAAAATAAAGTAATAAAGCAGTACCCTCCTCAAATATTAACGACTGCCTGTGCTCATTCACCAGAAACTTCTGGTGCTGATCTGTGCTGGGATGCAACTAGGTGTGGATCATAAATACTTACTCAAATAGTCTTCAACTATGAACAATAATGATTGAAGGCCGGCATAACCTATGCTAGGAGCAGCTCATTATCAACATTACCATTAAACAGTGTATAATCCAAATTAATTGAGGTTTTAAATACAGAAATGCACTCTAACAGGCTCAGTTGGGGGAAAGCATATACTAAATATACATATTTTCTGATTAACTAGAAGCGGAAACGCTAATGTAACCTAACCAAACCCTACCTACCACAGCAGTTCAGATGTTAGAATCTATTCAGTTATCCAACATGTACACGTAGGTTTGACATTAAAATGCTTAATTGCATATAAATTGAAATTAGTGGAAGGTCTCACAGATTTCAAAATATCCTGTCTTCGATAACAAATACATTTGGAACTGAAGAGACTTCTGAAATGTTAGCATTGCTGAAATTCAGCTATACCATGCTTTAGGTAGCCTGAAAAGGCTTGGAATCTGCATAGAGACATACCACACTACAGAACAGTTAGATGACAGGTTTTGTTAATTGCTGGCATTTACTGAAGAAGCAGTAGGCACAGAAGTGTGTTTGTTCTGACCAAAAGCACAGACAACGTAAACAACACAGATTGACAGCAGCCTGTTTCTCAAGCATTTTACTTGACATTCTTAAAGATTCATCTACCAAACCCACATTAAACATAGCATGAAGGGAAGACAGTTTGCCCTCGGCAGCATTGTACAGTACCTCTATAGTTCAGAGAAGGTTCAGACTGAGTTTTTGATGGAGGAACTGGAAAAGGCACGCAATGAAAGGACAAGAGAAGACATATTAAAGTTCTAATATTGCCTCATAAATCACAATATTCATTAATTACTCCTAATAATTGTTTTCCTAAGCATTACAGAAAAAAAATGTTGACCAGCAACAGATGTGCAGAGCTGCTACTAGAGGCAGTGTAGCTGCATTTGTATTAATTCCCAATTCACTTGTGAAGCTGCTTCAACTGCTAAATCAAATTATGTAAGCAGGTGGCAGCAGAGCTTGGCTTTTAATGATCCTCCAGCACTTGGCATTTCCATTTCAGAGACGGAATGAGGAGCACAAAGCTCTTCTAGAACCTGCTCTTCCCAGCACAGCCTATGCTTTCAGGACCCCGATGCCCTATTTGTTAGAGGAAATGTGCATTAACAACTGGTCTGTTCTGATCACTAAAACAGAACAGATATCTACTCTGCACAAAATTCATAGACCAACTGCTACTGAAACCAATGGGATCATTCCTCTTGGAGACTGTAGGTGAGAACACAGGAGGGAGGAATTTGCTGGAATAAAAGAAATCTTTTGTAAATTTTATGTGTGTTTACCGCTCTTCTCATCAGACAGCAAGGTGCAGAGTAAGAAAGAGGAAGGCAGAAAAGGCTGACAGACAATCAGGATCAGGGGGGTTTTGTCGTAATGAAAGGTTAAAAAAGAATACAATATAAAAAAATCCTGGTGCAGAGAGCAGCACACTATGAAATGTTATGTATGTCACTTGTTGCTATAAATCCAGCCCCAAAGTAAAGTCTCGACTGTGACTTTACAGACTACAACTGGATTCAAGGACCACTATTGCACCACTATAAACACCATCACTTCCCTTCTAAAGGGAAAAGAGTTTAAGGAAGGCTTAGGCTAATTACCCTAAAGTTGAGTACTCTGTATGTTTAATATGTCGCTCCAAAATGGTTAATTACAGGAAACCGGTCTTAAAAAACCAAGCAAACATGCAATTGATTTATGACATGTTGTCAGCCGCTGTTTTGTGCATCCTAACAATTCAAAGGAAAAGGAGACATTTAGTTCACTTAAAAGTCTAAACTCATTGAAATTTGACTCACACAGAGGCAGAACTGTCACTTACCAAAGGAGCTGGAAAGAAGAGACACAACAACAACATAAATAAATAACCTTATAAATAAAAAATAAGCCTGCTGCTCCACACCTACAAGACTGACGTTATCTAAACAATAAATAAGAACAGTTACTGTGCTGGAAGTGACACCGATTGAGACAAACTGCAGGAGACAATTTTAATGAATACCACTTTCTGACCTCAAAGGAAGTAGTACTTGTTCATATGCATTTTTTAAGCAGGTATATTTTAAAGCACATCGCATAATTATGCTATTTGAATACACAATCAGGCTGATAAAATTCAAGCCTAGAGAAGTTGCCGCTACAGTATCATCTACAGGAACAGAACGTGGGGGTGAATAATCAAGAGAACAAAATTTTAAATACAAATACCTCTTAGCTCCTCTTCACTAAACCATCAACAACTTCACTCTTTGGAGGCTCTGTCTCTGAACCTATCCACAGTCTGTTTCTCGTATCCCTGGTCTGTCGCTTCTGCCTCTCAGCTTTGGCAGCTGCCATGATTACAGCATGTCTCCTCCTTCTGTGTCTCTCTTCAACCCACGGCACAGGTAGGTGACAGATTCTGCCTGGATGAGGCCAGTGTGTTCTGCACACCGGTACTGAAGGCAGTTCTAGGAGGTGGCAAAGCTCCTCCTTCTGCCCTGCCCCACGCCAAGCTGCGCCCTGCCAGGGGACAGCCCAGCCTGGCACAGGGCCGAGAGCAGCCAGGGATGGCCAGGCGCACTGCTATCCTGGCTGATGCTCTGGGCATGGCTCACTGAACAAACCCGTGCTGCTCTCTGGAATGAGATGTCACTCTGCTGTTTCAGCTGGGGCCCAAAGGAACGGGAACCCAAATGCTTTTAAATTACCCGTAATATTGCTGGTGCATCATCTAAACCCACAGTATCTGCTTTCAGTCTCAGCTCACCTCTTTTTTTGTCCCAGGCGTAAAGCTCCTTTATTCCCAGCTCCTCCAAGGACTTTGTAAGCTCCAGCTCCTCCCCAGTGATGCCATCTCGCAGGAGAACAATGTGTTCTTGACTGACTTCGCATTTCTCACAAATAGCTGGGATGATACTGTGGAGAGGCACCTCTGGACTGACTCGAACCACAGCCTTCTGTGTCTTCAGGTAGTTCACTACCAGCCTCACAGATTTCTGCAGAAACAAACCCAAACTCTCAGCCCTGCCTCTTACAATGAGAAAGGCGCTGGCGACTTCCATATTGCCTTGACTCCTCCCAGAAAATCTTACCCCATACACTTAATATTGCAAACCATATTCTTTAAAAAAAAAAACCCACAATAAAATCTCAGAACTCCCCTGTTACAGAAGCAGATATTCACAAGAACAAGCAAATCAGAAAAAGGAATCAGTCAGCCGCAATTTGTAACTGTTTACAAGCATTGCTCTGAAAGGAAATCAGCTATACTGATTCATAGTAACAAAAATTTTAGCAAACCTATTTGGAAAATAGCTACTTCTGAATCTTCACAATACTGAGAAATACATTTATTAACGATCATTCTTCTCCCACATCTTCAATAAAGATGGCAAGCCAAATACCACCAAAACCCTACCTACCTCCACACAACCCCACAACCCTAATTTTACCCACTACTGCAAATTTCAATCGCCCTGGTCTTTAATCAAAGGCCTTCACAAGAGCAGACTTCAACCTGTGCAACCACATGCCATGTTAACATTTTGTCTTGAGCCTAGACTGGCACCTGCCAGTCTGCATGCACATCAGTTGAGCCAGTAAAGCAGGCTGTAGTCAACCTCTTATCTGGTCTGAAGATGCAAAGACTGGAAGAACTGCTTGAAATCACAGGAAGGAAATGACGTTTCACGACACCGTTCTAGCCCTATGAGAGTACCTACCTCGGGGACCCTTGGCAGGGGTCGCTTTGCCTTCTCTTCGGGAATCTTCTCTTTCAGAAGCACCGTCTGTACATCCAGTGCTCCTATCAAAGTGTTTGGCTTGTAACTCAGAGGCTGTTGAGTTCCTGAAGACTTCAGTTCAAGACTATGTTGGGATGGATTTAAGCGATACTGGCTGCATAAGTCAACCAACAGATCCATCACAGCTTTACTGCAAGGAAGAAGACATTCACCATTAACATTAGTTGCTAAAAATTTTTCCTCAGTTTTCATATGGGAGAAAAAAATGCCAATACAAGTTGGGGATGTGTCAGTTGTTAACCACCTTTTTGAGGCAACAGTGCTAATGCTTTGAAATGCCAAACAGATCAGAAAAATGTTAGGAATTAAATAAATTCACACTTCAGTGTGTGTTTAGGTGCTGGCAATTAACTATTTCCTATGAGGCAGACAACAGTGCAAATAACAGCACTAACAAACATAAGCCAGGAGAGGACAAAGTCCATCTTATCTGC
Source organism: Zapornia atra (assembly GCA_013400835.1). Lineage (NCBI taxonomy): Eukaryota > Metazoa > Chordata > Aves > Gruiformes > Rallidae > Zapornia > Zapornia atra. Next base: position 50,854 of record VZTU01034122.1, on the reverse strand, counting down.
TAAATCTGTATGTTCAATTACACAATTCAAACCCTGTTCTTCAACATAAAGACAAGATATAAATAAGTGATGCACCTATGGTACAGTGAACTCTACCTAGATTTGAACCATCACATAATGCAACTCATAATAGAGCATTTAAAACTAGAACAAAGGTAGACAGGAATATTTTTTTTTCAGTTTACAACTTTCAGTTTTTCTCCTTCCTCCCAATCTGACATCAGCAGTATCTCTAAGTACAAGAGATCTCACCTCTTTCATATTTATTTTGGTGAGGACATAAACCCAATACAAAACTAGCTGGTTTCAAGTATTTGCATTATCAAGAAGTCTCATTGCAGATGTGATTCTTAAACCACAAGGTTGAAAGAGTCAGTCACTAACCCACTCTGATGCCATGCCTCTCTGCATGGAAATAGTGTTTGTGTCAATAACTCAACATTCACTGGCCTGTGATACTGCCTGACACAGCAGATACCAACTACCTTCCTCCACACCCCAGAAATTCTCCTCTCACAAGGTACTGAAGGGTTGGGGGTTTTTTCCAGCCTTCTTCCCTAAAATTCTATCCAAGTTCAGAGAAAACAGCTTTACTAAAACTGGTTATGTTTCTGGAAAGCTTTGGTTTCATAAACTAGTATCTGTCATTAACAAAAATAAGAGTAGCTGAAAAGAATTACCAGCTGTACCCGTAGCCTGTCATATACTTGGGGTATTTTTCTTCTAGCAGAAGTGAAAATAAATGCATAAACAGTGTGTTTGTCAAAGGAACTGGCAGCTTTTACAATGCATAAACTGAAAAAACTGTATACAGACTCAAAATGCAAGGAAATTGCAAGAAAATAAAATCCTTCACAGGTTATTAGCCACCACCATTACATCCGCAGCACGAGCTGCCCTTCAGCTGCAAGGTGGCAGCACCTGGGAAACCTGGGGGGCTGCCCATCTTCCTACGTACATGTTGTCAACCAGCAACTGCTCAAGAGGTTAGTGAAGAACCCTAGAGAGCTAATGGCAGAGAAAGACAAGAAGAAAGGAGAACAAGAACGATCCCTTCCTAACAGGCAGAAGATTATGTAGGTGACAGCTCCTTGTGAACAAGAGATGAGGAAGGACCTTTTCAGTAAGACCTATTTCGGGTGTGGCTGTTCCAGTGTGAGCTGCAACAGCGCCAGGAGTGGAAAATCTGAAATGGGTGATGGTGTTGAAAAGAGAACACCACAGTGAGAAGGGGATGACTGAAGAGCAAACAAGGAAATCAGATGTCATTAGTTTGTATTGGAGGGTTCAGAGAAATACAGCGCTGAGATAAATGCTAACACAGAGAGCGTGTAAGTAAAAACATGTGGTACCTACACTGAGACTGTATCAGGTCATTTCACAATGACTTTATTCTGGCACTGTCCCCGAGTTGCAAAGGTCTGTACTTCACAACCACATTTAATTCATTGTAACATGCCACAAACCAACATAAACATTTACACCTACTGTATTCAAACTACAGGAGAACCCTACCCAGGCTGGTATTTACATGAATGAATATTCATTATGCTACCTGGTAGTGAGCATTTTAAAAAGTGTCAGTCCACCTGATACAGATCTCAGCTTTTGTGTTAGTCTTACATCAGACTACAATTTCACCAACTTGAAAAAACTCCCTTCAAACCATAATACAGTTCAGTTTGATTTTAAATGGGAGTTTTAAGTGACTGTATTTCACGTATCTCCAGGTGGCACACACAGAAGAGAGACACTAAATACAGCAAGAGACATCTACTAATCTAGACCAACTTTTCTTTTTAACCTTGGGCTGAACATGGTTCTTGGAAGATACAGTCTTTCCTTTGTTTGCAATTTGTTCCAGACTGTCGTGGTTTTGGCTGGGATGGAGTAATCTCTGTAATAGATGGTGTAGTGCTGTGTTTTGGAGTCAGTATGAAAATAATGTTGATAACACACTGATGCTTTAGCTGTTGCTAAGCAGTACTCACAATTAAGTCAAGGACCTTTCAGCTTTCCTGCAAGTGAGGCATGAGCCTTCTGCAGGAGGAGCTGAGAGGGGACACAGCCAGGGCAGCTGACCACTCTGGCCAAAAGGATATTCCATACCATATGACATCATGCTCAGTTCAAATGCTGGGGGGAAGGGCAGTTGGCCAGGGAGGGCTGTGGCTCAAGAACTAGCTGGGCACTGTGCACTAGAAACAATGAATGCTGTGCATCACTTGTTTTGTATATTCTTTATTATGATCGTCACCAACATCCTATTCCTTTTCTGGCTTATTAAACTATTTTAGCTCAAAAAAATGAGTGTTTTTATTTTTTTTAATTCTCTCACTGGGCTGGGGAAGTGAGAGAGCAAGTAGCTGTGTGGTTGTTCTAGCTGCCCACTGGGTTAAACCACAACACAGACATATCTGCATTTCATTCTAACCTTCTCTTGAGAGCTTCTGGCATGCTCTGTTCTCAAATTCAGGCAGGTCTGATTAGAAACAACCAAGCATAAAGCTGAAATGAAGAAGTTAAAAGTCTCACGCCTTTCCAACTACTCATCTAAGACACACAACTTTCTTACTTAAGATGTTGCTGAATTTTGGGCTGAGAGAGCAAACACTATGTAACAGATAGCAAAAATTATTGACTGATAAGCAAACACTAGAGCACAGAAATAAAACTGGAGGATGAACCCAATTTAAGATTCAGACAAGGTGGTCCAGACAACTATTTTTAGCAAAGGTGCATACTTTGGCTCTGTTCTGATATTCTATTACTAAGCTGTTTGACATTTAACACCAATTCTGGACAGTAAAGAATAACTATTTTGTCAGCAATATGCACCAGGCTGGAGTCCTGATGAAGTTTGAGAGTGTCAGACTGTTTGTGTCCTGTTGTTCACCAGTAGAGTGCAGGAAGACATCTATGGTTTAAGAGGCAGAAAACAACTGTCCTGCTTTGGATGTGGTTTGGTCTAATCTCCTGATCACAGTGAGTAATCCATCATAAAATACAGCCTCATACATCTAGGGAATAAATGTGTAGGATAAAATTGTACTCTATCAAATGACATTGACTTTCCTATTCCCTTCTATTTCCATGCTACAAATGCCCAGAGAAGAATATAAATCTCAAACTGGAGGAAAGGATCTTCTTTATTTAGGTCAATGATAAATGTGTGGTGGGAATCTAAAGTAAGGATTTGAAAAGAACAGTAGCGTGCAGGGGGCGACCTGAAGTTTCTGACGCCTTCAGTATCTGCATTTAAAAACAGAAAATAGCATGAATTGTTGTTATTTTCCCATGCTCCAAAGCACAGCAGGCACTTCATGAAAATACTATGTTTTCCTACACAACCAGAAACATATACACTAAATAGAAAACTGCATCAAAAAACCCTACAGGAAGCACAATAAATAAATATTCATAAATACTTTCTAATTTTGCTCATCTGTATTTGGCTTTTCTTTTCTGTAACTCAGCAAATTTACAGAAGGAAGATCAAGATGACACACAAGAAGACGCAGAGGCCTGGGTTTGTTGAGCATTAAGACGAGAAGGGTGAAGGAAGGAGACCTTGTTGCTGTCTCTAAGTACCAACCAGCAGGATCACAGAGCCAGACTCTTGGTGGTGAACAGCAGGAGACAAGTGCCAACACAGGAAACTCCATTTAAGTAGAAAGAAACATTTTTTTCATTGCAGGGATAGTGAACCCCTGGAACAGGGGCACACTGAGGTTCGGAATTCTCCTCTTTAGAGGTTCCAACTTGACTGCAGACAGCCTTGAGCAACCTGCTCTTGTGAGACCTGCACTGAGCAGGGACTTACACCAGTTGAGTTCTAGTGCCCCCTTCCAACATCAATTATTCTGTAAATTATTCTAGGCTTTAAAAAAAGCCAAATCTTACTACATTAAGCTACCGGAGTTTTGACCCTGACACCCATCTAGTATTTAGTTAAGCTATTTTTTAAGCCTTTTGCTGTTTGGTCCCTGTTCATCATCTTCGAACAAGACCATCTTTTACCAGCCTGGGCTGATTTCACACCTTTAGTCTTCCTTGAGACACTGTTCTGTATTTTGAGCTATAAGCCCACAATCAATATCACTTAAGTCTCTTCCAGGTAGAACTGAGTCTATTCTTTCTGCGATGACATCAGCTTTATGCTCCATATAACACAAATTCTGCACCGAGCTCTGTCCTCCAGTATTTGCAGAATGGGACTACAGCTTCAGCTGGTTTTACTAGAGCATTACTTGCTCTAGTATCCTGCTCTCTGGGCACTGCGTGCATTAAAGATTATGTGCAACCTGTAAGAGAATATCAGGAGCATATCAGGTCTACTCTTCTGCCTATCAGTCATCCATGTGCTGACAACTCCAAACCAAACCTCATTAGCTTCAAACATCCCCATTTTTCTGCAAGGTATCTGCAGTATTACGGACTTCTCAGGCTGCTGACACTAACTCTCTGTATCTGCGTTATTCAGGAAGTCCTCCTGAGTGTCACTCAAGGAGAATGAAGACAGACATGCGATCCCTTTATTTATAGGTTGACAGTATTACCTGTGAGAACTGCAAACAGAAAATGTTTCAGGTAGCCCTTGGGAGCTTTTCCACCTCCTTTCTTTCTGAAAGTCTAGCCACCGCCTCTCTTGGACCTGCCAGCAGTTTCTGTGGCTGTGCTACAGGTCTAGGGGCATAAAAAGGTGAGAGTGGCCAACGCTCAGCCTGTCCTTTCAGCACACCACTTGGTGCTCACACAGCAGTACAAATATAGATTAGCTGCGGGGGTATTTTAGATCATCCTTTTTGGGGGGAGAAGGGTAACATTTTTTCATGAATACTTTATGTGTTTTATAACAGAGTTCAAAGCAACCGATTATTTCAAAAAATGAAACTGTTTTTAGTACTATTCCACTGCTGCACACACTCCCTCAGGATTCGACTTTCTGCTGAAGTCTGCACTACACAGATTTTCAAAATCTGGAGTAAATTATGTGTTACATAATGGCAATGAACTCCTAAGAGAGACTGTCATCTTGAGTTAACTTTTACAAGTAAAATAAAAATTCCAGATTCCAATAAAATTTCTTTAAATAGAACACACTTTCTTTTTTTCTTGAACTAGCAAGGAAACCTCATGAGAATTTTCTGCCCTCTTGCTGGTATTTAGAGGAACTTTCTATACAGAGAACAAAGTAAAATTAACAATATACTTATTTGCCTACATACAATGTAAGCAAATTGAAAGAGATAATTTAGACTTTCAAATTGCTTAATTTATAATAATCTTAAGTGATACTAATTAACTACCACAGTTTATATTTTTCAAGCATCCTCTAGTGTACTTCACTGCTCTGTGAACGGCTTTCTTGAAATTATAGAAACTTTTTTCATTAATATGATGCCCAGGGCAAGGTTTTACAAATTTTTCTGCAACAGAAAAGCTATTTCCCCAGGGTACCCAAAAGCAGATTTTGCAGAATGCAGTTTTAACAATGGCAATGAAACTACTGAAATTTACAACAGTATAAACAACAGCCAAATTTGTCTGCAGTGTCCTTCCATGATATCACTACAGATAAAGAGCGAGCAGGGAAAAGAATTTATCACTGGCACTGGCTCCCACACTCGCTTCAAACTAAATCAAACACATTTTTTTTAATACAGTATCTTCACCCTTAAACACTGACCTTGGAGTATCACTGTACTTTGTAGCTGTCTAGTTCACAATGTCAAAACAATGCAAAAAGATTAAAGAACCTGGGCTTTCACCCGCTCCTGGAGACTTTAATCAGGCCATCCTCTAAATTTTTCAGATGCTCCTCACATTCTTTTTTTTTTTTTTGCTGTTGTTGTATTCCACATCCCTAAAAACATAACCAGTGTTACTGTAGGTAAAATTCCACCTTTCAGCGCTTAGAATGAACAGCACCAGACACAAGGTCTGTTCACAAACTGATGCCCCTGTAATGCAGGGCTCATTAGAGAGTATCCTTGTCTTACTTCTTAACTTGTTAGGATGATTTACTCCCCTCCTCAGTTTGGATAATCTTCCACTTCCCACAGCTGGCGATCAGTGCCTGACATTTGTCACTAGCTTTCCAGTCCAAGTGCTCAAGACAGTACTTGGGAGAACACTTTCTACCTGTTACGCACTGGTGATACTCAGATTAGCAGATTAGCACAAGCAGGAATTTAATTGCTGCCCAAATCAGGGTCCTAGACTGTCATGCAGCCAATGGAGAGAAGTGGGCACCTTCACAGAACAAAGAACAGATCATGTTGATTGCTTAATGTTTAATGTAGAATATATAAAAATAACCCCATGGAAATGCCTAAGGTTTGATCTTTGACATTTCTTTCAGGTCCACAAACTAGCCTCTAATAATCAAAACACTCAGCCTCAGTGCATGCAATAGCAATGGCAGTGACAATAAACACCCATGTGAGACAGAGTATTTACTGTACAGGGGTTTCCCATTTGCTCTCTGATCCTGTAGCTTGTATGTTCTTCAAAAGGTCCCACTAAAACATCACAGTTGTAGTGCTGTTAGAGGTTGGAGGTTTTGGGGTTTTTTTTCAAGGGAAAATATTTTCTAACCACATGACAATTACGTATCTCCCCACACAAAAGGCTGCAGGAAGATCAGCCCCTTATTACCTTCCAGGTAGCTTCCACTTGCCAATGAAATACCAGCTTTCTTTGCAACCTAATGGACAGTGAGTTTCACGTCCTGTTTTATTTTACAGGCCTGCTCTCTTCTTTCCCTCACTAAGTCCAAACGTTCCCATAAAAACCTTATCACTAGATTTATATTTTAGAGCTTTGATAAGCATTGCTTTCCTTTAAAACCTTTAACATCACTCTGGCTTTGGGCTGGCCCATGCCAGTTGCGCTGGTCTCAGAGTGGCCAAGTGAATACTTATTTCTACAAGTAGAGGGAAGAATCACCGAACCACAGAAGGGTCAGGGTAGGAAGGGGCCTCTGGAGATCATCTAGTCCAACCCCACTGCCAAAGCAAGATCACCTACAGCAGGCTGCACAGCATCACATCTAGCTGGGTTTTGAGTATCTCCAGAGGACACAACCCCACAACCTCCCACAGCCTGTGCCAGTGCCCTGTCACTCTCACGGTAAAGAAGTTGTTCCTCAGACAGAACTTCCTGTGTTCCAGTCTGTGTCCACTGCTCCTTGTGCCATCTCTGGGCACCACTGAGAAGTCTGACCACATCCTCCTGACACCCACCCTTTAGATATTTATAAGCACTGATGAGATCCCCTCTCTTCTCCAGACCAAACAGACCCAGCTCTCTCAGCCTTTCCTCACCTGAGAGATGCTCCAGTCCCCATATCACCTCTGTAGCCCTCACCTGGACTCTCTCCAGTAGGTCCCTGTCTGTCTTAAACTGGGGAGCCCAGCACTGGACACAGAACTGCAGATGTGGCCTCACCAGGGCAGAGCTGAGTGTGAAGATAACTTCCCTCATCCTGCTGGCCATGGTCTTCTTAATGCAATCCACAGCATCACTGGCCTTCTTGGCCACAAGGGCACACTGCTGCGTCATGCTTCACTTGTTCACCAGCACTCCCAGGTCCTTCTCTGCAGAGACACTACGTGGTGCTTTACACACCCTTCTCAGCCATCAAAATAAACTAATGGACACACAGTCAAAATAGACTAACATATCAGACAAAGAGTAGTAGTTTTACAGGAATGCTAACTCCTGCAAACCCCCGATACAAAATAAACATAGGCCCTGACTTATCAACAGGCACCTACATATCTTTCTTATGTGGTATCATCACTTCCTACAATTTCATGACCACTGCTGACCACACCATTCATTGCTTGCTACAGTTTTGTCACTGTATGGAATGAAATTTTCTAACTCTTCAAAATTCTTTCTTAAAGTACCAAGGTTCTCTCTTTCAAAACAGTTCTTATAAAGAGGATGAGGAAAAGGGAAAGCTCTCATAGTGAGTACTATTTCAATACTGCCTCTCCAATCCTATTTGCCTTGTACCCAGAGACAAAGGGAACCTCTCTTCCCATGGAAAAACCCAATACACTTCTACAAAGGAAAGGCACCCTAAATACCAGCAGATGCTTTGCTGTCTACACAATCACATTGTATCTGTGAAGGCAGGATCTCAATGTGATGAATCATTTGTCTTCTGAGCTTGTTTCTTGGCATGACTCCAGACAGCTGTTCTGTCAGGACTGTTGTTTGCCAGCAGCACCTACCTTCCACTGCACCAAACCCCCTCTGTACTACAAGATGTGACAGGACCTAAGACTAGCCAAGTGCCACTATGTGGAAGAGATGGATCCATACACATGCAGAAGGCGATCCATGGGGAAAACAGTGACACAATAGCTGATAAAACCTTCCTGCCGCAGCAGAGAGGGTCCTTTATACAGGACTCTCAGGACTCTTTGGTACAACAGCTGCCTAAAATACAGAGAGAAGCCCGGCTTCTGAAGGATGGTTCTCTGAGAGAACCCCATCAATTCAGAAATGGAGACATTAATATCAACAAGTACCACACTGGGAATAGAGGGCTACAGAAAATGTGAGGTAATCCAAGCCTTACCTTCCTTGTACTGTGCTCTTCTGCTCCACCCCACTGGGTAATATGACTGTGAAGTCCACCGATCTGTTTATCATGTTCTCCTTCATGCTCACAAGGTTCTGATCAGAAATTACAGCTGTCTCTGCAGGTGACTTGTGCTCATTGTGAATTCTACTTGCTGCAGAAGCTTGATTTGGTGGAGGAGGAGCACGAGCTTTCATTCTTCTCCTTGAGAAATAAAGGCAAGAAGAAAAAAGTCATTTTTTGCAAGCAAAGTATAAACGCATTAATAAGAAAATACATTCTTTCAGACATAATGTCAGATTGTTTTAAAAAGTTCGTCTAATGCAAGATACTTTTCTTTGCCATGAAACTTTTCAATGGAATTGCATTTTTATTTTTACCTCCTTTCTAAAAATACACTAATTTTTTAATGATACACTCACTCCTACTGTTTGCCTTCCATGCCCCAGGGGATGAATCAGCTCCATAATCAGGATATGAAATAATCGTTATTCTGTTGATTATGAAGCATGCTCCTATGAAGACAGAAACAGAAATACTGGGTCTGGTCCAGACCTGATTCAAGACAGCCTTGTATTTACGTAAATGAATGTTTCCTCCAAGTCCGAATGACAGGAGCAGAGGCAGGGTGAGGTTTCATTCAGCTATATTTGGGTTCCATGGTATTACTCTACTTGAAACATTGACTCTCCCTCGGCTCTGAGTAAGTAGTATAAAATTTGGCTCACCGTACTTCGTAGGGAAGCACCATGAAAAGGTCACCCATGAATGATACCACTTCTTACCATGCAATGTGAAGAGATTACAGCTCTCTGAAAGCGCCCTGAGGAGAAGGGTGGCGGGCTACGTGCCACAGGTGGCATGCAGGGAAGAAAGGCTGCATCAACTCGCACTGAAGCAGCAGTGTACTTTATAGAGATATAAACCCACCACGAACTCAAAGTTTACTTCATTGGCAAGCTGCCCCACAGATAAGCAACATATGCACACTGTTAAACTTCTGAATAGCTGGCCTCATGCCAAGCACATGTCTAAGAGGATTAATTCTGATGATTTATATCCCAGTGACCTCTTCTGACTAGATTTATGCCTAGTTTAAGTCAGATTTTAGCATAACAGATGGAAAGAGCAGTAAAATATTTACTGAGAAATTATTACACAGGCTTACTGCCTGTATTTTTAAATCTGCCTGGTTTCAGGCTGCAGGAAGAGAAAAGATTATGATTCTGCGCATCATTTTCACCCTGTGATCAACATAAATGGAGATCCAGAAAAGAACAGTACAGAAAAAGCACTCTAACCCTTAAAAGCCTGTAAAGCTTAGTGGTTCTATCAACCAAAGTCAATATTGTGCTCAGTGAAAAAAAAACTAAAATAAAAAAATGGACAGATTAATACCAAACAAAACTCTTCTTTAGTTAACAAAAAAAGTGTATTCTCATACAGTTTGAATTACCAATGTAAGCTACTGGCAAAGAAGAAAACAGAGTTCAGAAACAATCCACATCCTCTACACGTTTAAATCGGTATTTGCATTCGACCAACAATTTCTGTGACATGCCTCAACTTGAAAAAAACCACTACACTGCTCTGAAAATGCCTATTTTGGTGAGACCTCAGCAGGACACTAAAATTAATGGTGATGCAGATACTTCCTTTCATTTCCTGTGTGCATAACAAATAGCAGTCCCTACAAATATGCAGGGAGAACTACTGCCATATTTACTAGCATACAGCAGTTTGTCTTCCATGGGAGATCTTCCCTGAACATTCACTTTTCACCCTATATACACCTAGTGAGTCATCCCATCTTTGTTATGAACTCGCAGTTCCTACCCTCCTCCCCATGCAGGCAATGATAAAAAGTTCAAGGCTTTATTCTTTCTCAAACTACCTTGACTTTCTATGTGTCCATGAACAAAACTCTTATTTACTTGTCTATAAAAGAAAAAGAAAATGGGATTTATCTTCTGCTCAGATCCCTTAATATTTAGCTACAGTTGTTACTTGTAAGCAGGTGGTGAGTGACTTAGGAGTTCTACATGAATTCAGATCATGCCAACGTAGCTTTACAATCACTCGGTGCAACAATTACGTACTTCAGATCGATTTACAAGTGATGTAATTCTCTCCCTCTATAACATCAGCTGCATCAATACATGTAGCTATAGAAATTCACACCAACTTGCTTCTTTAAACAAGATTGTCTTTGTTTTTTAAAGCTTGTCCTTACAGTGTGGAGGACAATCTCCAATACAAAGTACCAAAGGGAGTGTGGGAATAAAGAAGTAGGCAAGCGTCCTGAGCCTGGCAGAACTAGGGTTTTTTAATTCTAATTTACCCAGACTTGTAAATTCCACATCTCTCAGTGAACAGAGGTAGAGGAAATAAAACAATGGCAATAAAATAAACATGAAACTGGAACCAGCTGAAACTGAAGAGCCCTGAAACTTGAGGGTAAAAGTTAAGAACAACTGAGTTTTGAAGCTGATGAAGGAGCTAGCAGTAAACTGTGAGTATGCAGTTTGTTCTTTAGAAATAAGATAAAGCTGCATCATATTTTCTGAAGGAACAGACAAACAAGGTCAGACACCTTAATACCAATTTATAGCTTTGAAATGGGTGTGCATTTTTTATTTGGGCACTTTTAAAGTATTCTTTACAGCCAATTCTGCAGTTACAACACTGCTTGGGGCCAAGGGTGGGGGTGCACTTCAGGGAATTAGGCATCATACCATCAAGAGCATCAGCTATACATTGACCGGCGATGGTCACTTGACCTCCATAAAACACGTAACACTGTGTATTCTTTTTGGCATTACAGGGTCAGGCCCTTTTAAACACTACAATTCTCCTTCTGTTTTGTGCAGATGGGACAGCACAGGTCTGTTTCCTTCAGGCTGCAGAGAAATGAAAAGGGGAAACATTCCCACCACAGTCTCTCTAACCTAGCAACAGTTCAGGTGACCTCATACGAACTTTTCTGCAATAGGGACTGCACATTCTCTTGAAACACTGCAACTGTTCTAAACGCCTGGTTTTCAACATTTTCCAAATGACAAGATTTCAAACTACTTCAGTGGAATCAGATCCCTTTCAAATCCACATGCGTAGAGACCTACGTGGCACAGATTTGCATTTCCTAGCCAACTTCCTGAAACACCTCAGTAGTAGAAAGTAGCTCCATGAACCGCAGGCTGAAATCCACAGCTCTAGCTCTACCTTGGATCTGCAGCTGCTTTCTGACAGGCTCCAGCAACTGCAGTCAGAAGGTGCTGAGAAACCTGTCAATACTATGGAATGAAAGTCAGAAAAAGAGTTCAGCTTTCTCTGCCAGAGCTACTTGGTTATAAAGGACAATTCAAAAGCACTCCATAATAAAAGCCTGTTTGTTCCCCCACTAAAGTAATACACAGATGAAGCATGTGATTTAAAAGCCTGTTTTAAGCACGGGTACTTTCCACTCTATAAACACAACTTCCTATAAAAAACTTGCGTAGCATTCCTCAGCATCAGCTAAACTCAAACCAAATTCAGCTCAAGAGCATTTTTTTTCCCCTCACAAACACCTTTCACTGCACTCAGTACTGAGATACCTGTTAACCCCCCCCCCCCCCCAGCCCCAACCTAGTCTGTGGCTGAAGTTACAAGCAGGAACACTTCAAACCTCTGATTCATTCACAGCTACATGAATGCTTCGATCCAGACCTTGATAAGGAGGCAGAGTAAAACCAAGCAGCTGATTCAAACACACAAATGTACTGTGCCTTACACTGAGGCCATGAAATATTACTGTAAGCTGAAAAAAAATGCATATAGCCATGAAGTAATTAGGCAGAACATGTAAGTAACCTACCAGCACTGTTCGCAGTAACAGCATTAGACTTCCCAAAACGGAAAAGGAAAAGCGACAAGCCAACTGACCAAGACGACCAGGGTTTCTGTAGTACAGCACGCAGAACAAATCCAACAGATCCAAAGAAAAGTTTCACCAGATTAAGAACTTCAAGACAAGGTAACACAAGCCCTTTGGACCTACACTTTATTAATATGTAACTACCAAGCAATAGGATGCAACCTGGACTTTACAATCCCATGCTGAAGAAACATGATCTGTATTTCGAACAGAAGTGGTACTGGCACTCCTACTCTCATGGCAATGCTATGCAGAGGTTGCCTTTCTTCAGATTATGTCCAAGACACACACACACACACACACACACACACAAATGAAAAAAATTAAGTGTTCCTACACATTTCCACTGTGCTCTAAACAATCTGGAACCCTTTCTGCCCTCTAAGGCAAAGTCAAAAGGTACTGGGCAGACTTCATCCTATGCTTATCAGGATGAGTTTGGCAAGGGCTCCATATAAACCAGTTTGTAGTATCTCATTCCTTCTATGCCAATTCTCTCTTTAACCAATAAAAACCAAAAGAAACAAAACACACAAAAAAACCCCAACAAAAACCAGCCAACCAAGATAAAACCCCACAACCAACCAAAACAAAACAAAAACCCAACCCAAAACAAAACGAAACACCTCCAGCACTCAACAGAGGGTAATTATGGGTAATGTTCATTTTTGATATAGCGAACAACTAGCACAGGACCTCCAACCCAGTCACACCATTCTGCAATCTTGTCAATGCACAAGGCTGGAACAGTGGCAGAGCGTTCCTCTGTGACATTCACGTGCACCCCAGCTCATAACTAGGAGGAATAAACCAACATGAGAATGCCCAGCAATGAGCACAGCACACAAAACATGGTTTCCCTCCTGTGAAAAACAGGAGATAATAAACATTCTCAATTTTGAGGTGACTGTACTCCTACACTCATTTGAGGGGAAATGCATGCACACTGCTGTTTGATGCACACTGCTGTAAAAGGGGAAAAAAAGCAGGTAAGTAACTTCTGTCTCTCTCTGTCTGGCAGGTTGCACAGCAAAAGTAGAAACCCAGCCCTGAGGCACACTTGGTACTCTATCTATCAGGACACAGACAACATGGTAGATGTTGACCCTGCTTAGTGATCTAGCCTGCAAAGCAGATACCCTTCAGAAAACATTTCTCTTTCACTTTTCCTTGCTCAGGACAAAGGGGGAAAAAAAAAACCCAAACAGATCACAAGCTGGAAAAAGAAACTCACTGCAACATAATTAATAGCATGCCAAGGTTCTTTGCAAGTAATATCCTTTCAGCTTCTGAACACGGCAGCTCAGAAAAGCTTTAACATAACACAAATGTAAAGGAAGCACACACAGAGTAGCACCAACCCAAAGCCACCCCATGAATTCTGAAAACGGAAAACAGAAGTTAAACTAATTCCACAAAGATGGAGAAGAGAAACCAGGAGAGCATGAAAATGTCCACAACGGCTAACAAGGCAGGAGTTTGTCTATACAGCTTTACTTGTAAACTAGAACTCCATTCCAACTTTGCCATCTACAACACTTAAATAACCAAGAAACTTGAGGTTTTGGGTTGTTCTTCATTTGGAAGGAGGGGGTGGAGAGTAAGAAAAAACAAATCAAGGAACATTCTGAAATTTACTTAGTCTATCACAGGCAGAATACACTGATTCGATACAAGGATGTGCAATGTCAGTAACTTAACAAGCTTAGATGTCTCATACATAGGAAGTTACAGGTCTAAAATAAATTACTCTTATAGTAACATATTTGCAGCATTTTATATTTCCTAGTATTTATTGGATTAAAAAGTACTTACTCTTGCTAAACAGCTGAGATCTTCAGCAGATGCTAAGTTCTAATGAACTGGAGTATTCCCATGTTGATATGGCTCAGGGAAAAATTAAAGTTGCCAAAGTTATGTTACCTTCACATTTTTAAGGTATTTTTTTAAACACTCTGGATTCCTCTTCTCTTATGGCATATAATTATTACTTGTAAAAGATCATTCCATTTCTAAGGCAGGATCACACTGACAGACATGCTGAAGATTATACCCTTGCAGCTGTGAAAAAGTCACCCAAAATAGCCAAGAAAAAATAATTTGTTTTTGGCAAAGAAATGAAAGTTATTTAATTATGTTTTTGATCATCCATTTGATTCTACTGATGAGAAACCCTACAGCTTTACACATTGTAAAAATAAAGTTTTAATGCCAGGAGGAGGAAAAAAAAAAAAAAAAAGACCAGAAGCAAACTGAATGGAAGCATTTGTGTAAGAGGAAGTAAAGCTGGGATGGAAATACATGACCATGCTCGCCCAAGGGTGAAATTAAAGAAAAATAAACAAAAGTCTAGGTGGAATGATGCAGTCTAATGGAAGTAGTTCCTAATGCTGCATCTCTCATTTCAAACCTTTCATAAACTGAACCAATCAATCATTAAAAGGCACTGTGCTGTAGTTTCCCAGTCTCAGATCTACAAGTGAATAAATTCTTTGAAAATTTGCTGTCAGGGCCATCTCCCCAGATCTGATCCACTTCAGGAGAGGCCGAGAGGCATTGCAATGCATGGCAGAGACCCGGCCACCCCGCTACTTGTGAAGCGCTGCATGGCTGCCAAACGAGAGAAAACCAGCTTCCATCTGGCCCAGACTCAGGCTCCTGCACTGACACTACACAGCTGAATTATCAAGAGTTCATCCTCTGGCAGAACACCAAATGATATGTTAGCCTACGACTGGTATCCTCAAATATGTTTCTTTAATACATCACCCACACTTTCAATTAAGAGTGAGTTATCTTCCAGTAAAAGCCTTATCCTCTCTCCAGTTACTGAGGCATTCCCTCAAGATCCAGTACAAAGTAGCTCACGTATCAGTTTCATGATACAGACATTTTTTTAGGGCCAGAACAAGCAATAAGCACACTACCTCAATTTCCTGTAGGGCACGGGCCATGCAATTCACCCCACTGCTACTTCAGAAAGCCCTCACTTAAAGTGAAAGCAAGGACAGGGCTGTACAACTGGGTGGGCTTTAACTGAGCAAGGAATAACAACGCAACCTACAAGTGTTTTTACACCTATTAACCTCAGACACACTAGGGAGCCTAGCAAATCTACCTGTATCGGTTCCCAAAACAAAAATAAAATACAAGCCCTAGAGTAAATCTTTTAAAAGGCAGCCAAATCCCAGGATTTGGGTAGATGCCCACTGCAGTTAATGAAAACACTGCCTGAATAAGCACTGCAAGGTCTGGCCTAATAGCTGTATCACAGGACTTTTGAGATACCACCCACACGTTCAGTGTGTGGCAAAGACCACACTATGAGCTGCTGCCATCATGTGCAACTCCATCAGGTTGCACATCAGCAAAGAGGTATGAAATGGGAGAGCAGCTAACGTTATGTAATTATTTGCCTCATCTGCTGAAACACGTGCTGAAGACAAGCAGAAGCCTTTTGTTGTGAAAGGTAACAAAGCATAGATGTGTTGTTCTGTTCCAGAATGTTAAAGTCCTGCAACCTAAACAGTGGTACTAACTCAGAGATGCACCAATAGATTTAACTCTTTAGCTTGGGAGATGTGATCAAAACAAAATCCCGCTAACAATTCATACTGGGGGTTGGTTAACGAGCCTCACCTTCAAAAAATTTCAGTTTAGAAAAATAAAAGTAGAAAAATAACGCACTAGGTAGGGATGGTGAAACTTTGCTACTTTCACAGTATCTGCCAGAGAAGATTTGGGTGAACCAAAACGCTGATCAAGGCAGTACACATTTAAGCTTTAGGACACAAATGTTTAGCCACCAGCATCTGACCTAAAATTACCTGCCAGTTTCACAGTGACCAAAATCAAAAGATTGCCAAGTAACAGCTGCTAAAGTGACTTGCAGAAGAACCAGCAATGAATTAGTGCAAAACATTCATTCAATCACCAGCTATGCAATCCTATTCCCACCAGCACTTTTGACTTCTTTCTCCATTATCCACATAGTCACACCAGTTTTCCCCACTTATCACTAGTGAACTATTAGTCTCATTCCATTACAAGCAAACATCGTCGCCATCATCAAGAAAGCACTACGGGAAACATCATGTTGCTCATGCCCATCTGCAATGTTGCCCAGTTCCTCCACCTGTACTAACTTAGGCTGCTTTGCATGGTATGCTTTCATAGGGAAAGAGAATGATGCTGTTTTCATGTTACTGATGCTTAAGCACAATGGCACCAGTTAGTAAAAAAAGAAAAAAGAAAATAAAGTGTCAGTGCTAACAACCCAAATGTACTTAGAGAGAAATCCCTGCAGATGGCAAATCCTGTGGCTGAACTGCAAAAACCACAAGGTTAAAATATCATTAACTGGTGGGACAAGCACTGAGATTTCTCAGCACTATTCATGAAGTTATAGTCAGGTTCATGTTGACTAACTGATTTGTACTTCCCATGCTCACCTGTGGGAATACACTGGCATGAAAACAAAACCAAGACTGTTTCTAAGCTGCCTGGAATCACTGCTGACATTGCATCCTCTGCATGCCACAGGCAAAGACGCACCCCTGAAAAGCACTCTACTACCATCAGTTGCGTTCTTGTGATGTTGCTACAGCTCTCACCTCACTGCCACGCCTGGTGCCACAACCCTATCTCTAGTAACACTCTTAAGTCTGGAAAGATAACTTATTATTTGGAATAGGTTTTATTATTTATTAGGCTTCATGTTTACTAACAGCAAACCATGAAAGCAATCAGAAGATAATTTGGTTCTAGAAGGGTCAATGACCAAAGACATGACTACACAAGCCTGAGGCTATCTCAGAAATACTCCCACTGCATGGTATGTCCCCTGAAGTTATAGCTGCTGTACAGATTTCAGTATGGTTGTCCCTTTTTAATCTCTTATCAACAATCACTTTCAATAAGGCTATTAAATAACCAAACACAAAAGTTTATTGCTTAGCAACACTGATCTATAAATTCTGCAGTGGTGACTTGCACTGTCAATTACAACGCAACTTCAAGGTGCATTTGCACTTATTACTAAGCAAATATATCCCAGACTGTGCTCTATTTTTGCACCCACAGGATTTTTAACCTCACAACCACTTACTAAGAATCACTCTCTAGACGCTTGAAGAGACTGTAGATTAATGCTCTACCACAATAAAGTGCCTTCTTTACTGTCTGTCTGCAGTGGATACAGAAGAGGGAATAGTTTTGAAAGAATCAGGAAAAAACCAATGTATATAGCTAGTGAAATTCTGGTATGATTTACTGTGCTGGCTAATTTCTAGTTTTATAGTATGTTTACAAGCTAGTGGGCACTTCAGTGGCAAACCAGTGACGTTACTATAGAAGAATATTCTTACTGATACCCATTTCAACTACAGCCTTGTAATGGCGACCATCTGATGCGAAGATGCAGCAGAACTGTGATTAGAATGATTACACGCTTAAGTAAGTACACCCATAGCACACATAACTGAGCTGAGAGATCCTAATTCCTTATTTAATGAGGATGCTCCAGGAATATGCTACTGAAGTTAATTTGACCCATCGACCCTTATACAAACAGATCCCACACAAACAGGCAGGCAATGGTAATTGAGAGAGAATTTGCAGAATTAAATCTATGTTATTCCACCTACCTTCTTGACAAAGGTTTTCATTCATCTCTCCACAAATGGTGGCAAGATCACAATTACTTCAAAAACCTAATGTACCAAAGAGGGCACTGACAAAAAGTTAAAGGGTGTGGACCAGAGGAGAGGCACCTTGGCTCAGTTCCAGAGCACCTCTAATATAAAAAAGGGCTTCCCAAAACACTGTATTTATTTTTAGGCAGAAATTAAATGAATAGCAACTAACTATACATCTACAGGCCAGAAGGTACCCGTGCTTTTTCTGAAACCTAAATCTCTTAAGCTAGTTGGTCCCAGGTAGCCAAGACACAAAGCACGACAGGCAGCCTACTCGAAGCCGTTCGGTTTCCAGCAGCCCTGAGCTCTCTAAAAAGGAGGAGAGCCTCTGTGCTTCCTCCTCTCCTTTATCTGCCCTTGGAGAAGCACTCATGATCTTGTCACAGCTGACCTTACATCTCATTCCTTAGGGCAAGGAGGAGAAGGCTGCCATCCAAGTCTAATGCCCACTGTTTCTATGCATTCAGAAGTCCAGAGCTGCACATGCACCAGAGGATAAACAAGAGAGACACAGTCCATGTACTTTGGATTACCCTAAAATGTGAATCTACTCCCCTCTTTTTTTTTTTTCACTTACAGAAGAAACCAGCACCAGGGCTGACAAGCTTCTCTATAGAGCTAGAAAAAATCCCCTAAAAGACATAACCATCTATTTTTGTGAGATACAGTTCACATTCACTCGACGAGCAACAGAATCAGAGATGCCAGGACACTCCTTATGCTCTTAATCATCTTCTTAATTAGCATTTATAATCCAGTCTTAATTCATACCCCATCACACAGTAAAAAAATCACATGCATTAATTTATTTAAAAAGGTTAATGAAGTAATACACAGTGTTAATGAGATAAAGAAATACCCAACTTTTACATAACAGTCTGTTGTCAGACCCCGTATTTATGGGATGTCACAGGTGCTTGGGATGTCACAGGAAAATACACCTCCAAACAGCTTAGTAGGACTCTGAAGTTTTACCTTGATTTACCAAATGAGAACAGAAACACTTTAATGATTTTTAAATGTCAGCAAAATACCATTTGTTTAGCTATTTTCCATTTAAAATTCTGTTTAATGTATCCCACAGGCACATGTGGTACTTAAGAGATTTCAGATCTCACAAAACAAAAAAGAATGTGTTATCAACTGAGCACCTAACAACCTCATGCAGGGCAAACTAGAGCATGCTATGAAGAAAACCTTGATAAAGCAGGCATGTCAACACACCCAGACAGTATCAAACGAGAGAAGAAGCAGCCAAATACCCTCCCTCTTTATCACACACATGCAAATCAGGGGCAATTATTATTATGGGCATTTTACTGACATGTGGCACTGCCTGAGGACACAGACAAGAGTCTGGGGCATTAGGGAGTTTACAAGGTAAAACCAAACCCTTGCATCATCCCCATCCACAGACTGGAAGCCATGGGAATGGTCTTGTATCATATAAACAAGAAAACATTACTGAGAGAACGAAGATGTCTACCACTTCGGAGCTGGAAACACTACTCTGAGACAACCCAATGCAAACACGCATGAGGCTTCTCTGCAAGTACTGATGGGACACCACAGCAGTGACAGCAAGATTGTGTAGACATGCCTTAGCGAGCTGCAAACTCAGTAGAGCCTACAAAACCCCAGGAGAAGCAGGGCATATCAGACAGACTACCTTGTAACATGAACTGCCACAGTTACACCAGAAATGGCAAAAGGGACACATACCTCAAAACCAAGCACCAAAATTTAGCACATCAGAATTCAGAACTTTTTAAATTTTTTTTTCAGCCAAGAGAGAAGATTTCCACCTCCTTGTCAAAAACAACAAAACAGCAATATTAATGACTGATTTCCTTCAGCTTCCATGTCTTGTTGGGACTGATTTTGATTCTCAAAAAAAGTGAGAAGTGCCACGGAAAGTCTTCTCAGTTCTGGAGCATGGAAAGTCTGTCTTCAATTCTGGACCTTAACCTGTGGCTACCCTCTGAGTGTGATGGTTACCATGCCTCGTCTCCCTGTCAGCCACTAACTTTCCAGAGACTTATAAAAACCTAGTATCTTAGATTAATCTTTCCTTTGGCCAATTAAATTTAAAGCAAACCAATGGCAGAATTATTTTTTTTCCCCAAGAAAAATATAGGCAAAGAACATCATCAAATAAACTCCATCTTTCATGAAAAACACATTAAAATCTGGCAATGCACAGCTGCACAAACTGTTGGCAGACTATGCTGGAACAAGGGTGTCCATCCCACCTGAAAGTTCCCACCTGGAAACACTGAATGAAGACAGAAGAGTTTGTAAAGGATTCACTAGGGAGAGCCTAATCCTCACAATCAGTAAGAACCGAAACAAAGAAATCCTGGTCCCAGTGAACTCAGTGGGAGCTTTGCCACCAACCTTGCAGAAAGCCAAGTGTTCAGCCTGGCAGAATCTCACCGGAGTTTAGTTCCACCTCTGTGTTGACATCCCTGCTTGCTGCCTTCCCTAGCTGGAACACAACTTTCAAGCTCCAGGACAAAGCTGAGTATTGTCAGCATGGCACCAAGAACAGTTTTCGGATGCTGACAGCAACTGCATGGTACTGCCCTGGACATCTGAGCAGCTGCCTTTTAGAGCTGCAAAAAGCACAATTTTCTTATATCTTTGCTACATCTTATAAAAAACTGAATGTACGAAATATAAGGACTGTAGTAAAGAAAAAAAAAGGGAAAAAAATGAGATTAAAAAAATCAAGTGAATCAGAAAGCAAGCCTATCTCCATGCATCAACACCCTGACTTCATATCATTTCCGATTCTAAAATCAGTCAGAGAGGTCAAGGAAATCTGAGGATGCAAGTTGAAGTCAGAGCTGCCACACCACAATCTCTCTGGTCACTTCTGAAATAGGAAGGTCAGCGGCATAGTGATAATTGGTGAAATAACCAGGATGCAGAGAGCGCTCCCTGAGCCAGGGCCTAACAGTTGCTCACTTGAGACATGCTGGCACTGCTCTTCCCAAAGAGAGATGAAGGCACCCAACCACTAACAGATCTGGCATCCTCTCTGATGTTTAGCAGACTTTCCTGGCCAGGAAAATCCTGGATGCTGCTTACAGAGCAAGATTTCTCCAAACACTTCTCTTTTGAGTCCAATGCTAACTGCACCCAGGCAAAACAGCAAGGCAGGGGAAACACAGAGTGGAATCCACCAAGTCAGAAGTGAATGGGATTTGGTTTCCTAGCTGAGTCAGGGGGTTTCCGCCTGGAATACAGAAGCACAGATGGTGAAAACAGAGCTGCAAGATTTAAAGACAGCGTTTCAAGTTTCTTGGAGTAATACCTAGCCCCTCAACAAATAACAGAGTTTCAGTATTTCTGACAGAAAAAAATGCCCCCTTTTATTTTGGAACTAAACCAAAATAATGTGCATATTTTTCCCAATTCCTGAAGCAAAAGTAGTAACCTCCAGTATAAGATTTTGTTTATAACGTTGTTTGAGTGCCAGGCTTGAAATACAGGCCATAGCAAAAGTGTGCAGAAAAGCATTTTTGCCTCTTGCATCCTTTTTTATAGTGCAAATTGCAGGGGAAAAAAAAAAGGGAAAAAATAATTGTTGGATGAATAACGGAGAATCACAGAACCAAAGAAGGGTAGGGGTAGGGGATCATCTAGTCCAACCCCTTTGCCAAAGCAGTATCACCTACAGCAGGCTGCACAGCATCACATCTAGGTGGGTTTTGAGTATCTCCAGAGGACACAACCCCACAACCTCCCTGGCCTGTGCCTGTGCCAGTGCCCTGTCACTCTCACGGTAAAGAAGTCGTTCCTCATACTCAGAACTTCCTGTGTTCCAGTCTGTGACCACTGCCCCTTGTCCTATTCTCTGGACACCACTGAAAAGAGCCTGACCACATCCTCTTTAGATGATGAGATCCCCTCTCAGTCTTCTCCACACCGAACAGACCCATCTCTCTCAGCCTTTCCCCACCTGAGAGATGCTCCAGTCCCCTAATCACCTCTGCAGCACTCCACTGGACTCTCTCCAGTAGGTCCCGGTCTGTCTTAAACTGGGGAGCCCAGCACTGGACACAGAACTGCAGATGTGGCCTCACCAGGGCAGAGCTGAGTGGGAAGATAACCTCCCTCATCCTGCTGGCCATGTCTTCTTAATGTACCCAGGGTACCACTGGCCTTCTTGGCCACAAGGGGACATTGCTGGGTCATGGTTCGCTTCTTTACCAGCACAGCACTCCCAGGTCTGTTTTCAGACCTGCTTTCCAGCAGGTCAATGCCCTAACCTGTGCTGGTGCATGGGGTTATTCCTCCCTAGGTGCAGCACCCTGCCTTTGCTGAACACCATTTGTTTCCTCTCCGCCCAGCTCTCCAGCCTGCCCAGATCTTACTGAATGGCAGCACAGCCTCACAGTTCTGTATCATCACCAAATTTGCTCATGGTGCTCTATCCCTTCATCCAGGTCACCGATGCGTATGTTGAATGAGCTGGACCCAGTACTGACCCTTGGGGCACACCACTGGCTACAGGCCTCCAGCTAGACTGCGCCGCTTATCGCAACCCTCTGGGCCCTGCCATTTAGGCAGTTCTCAACCCACTTCACTGTCCTCTCATCCAACCCACACTTCCTAAGCCTACGTTTTTACCACAAAATTCTATGTTCAAAATGTGGACTTCTCAAGACATCAGGTTATTTAATCACCAAGTCACTACAAGAACTCTGCTTCAAGGGTTTGGCATTCCTCTTTATCTTACTTCAACAGACTATGTAAAAATCTTACACTCAGTGGGTTATTGCAGGCTCATGACATATCCCAAACCAGTAATGCTGCGTGGGTCATATGTTGACAGAACTAAACAAAAACATTGGTAGCTTTCATTACTCAAACCTAAATTTTATTTTCCTTCACTTATCAGCACCAAAAAAGAAAACTTCCTCCTCTGAAGGCTACCTGGTTAACTCAGGTATGACAGAGTACATGTGCTTAATCACACACATCTGCCTACAACGAATCATTCACCCAGGCCTGAAGCAGGAAGGTAAGCGCCAACCAGCCTTAGCCCCATGGACCATTCATCAGCCTGAGCTGCTGAATGAATGCAGAACCAAATGGCAAAGCAGGGTCTAAACAAAGCCAGACTGGGGTGGAGGAATCATGAAGAATTTTGACTGACACAGGCACTAGGACCTCAAGCCTTCTTCCCACAGGCCACCACACACACACCCCACACCACACCCCTCCACCCCCCCCTTCTCCCCCCTGGAACCTTGTGTCCTGGCCCAGTGATGCCATTTGAGTTACTCACACTAGATCTCCCAGCCCCTACTCTCCAGGAAGAACATCCCTGAATGAGCATGGACGACTCACACCAGTGTGGGAAGGGCGTGATGTTCTGTTGTACTCTAAGGGTAAAAAAAGCATCCCACACCTGTGGCTGCTGCACGCTGTAACTGAGAAAAGCACAGGCACACATGTCACCTTCACAGGACAAACAGCATGTAAACGCTGCTTTCCTCTTACCCAAACAATACCATGCATATATATTTGATATTGTAAGAACGTTATCAGACTATAGGCCATTGTTGCTGCTTCTGAGTCAAGAGTAATGTATGAGAAGTTGGGATTAAATACTATGCAAGCTGCATTAATTATTTACATTCAGCTACTTCTGTGCCCTGTTGCTTTATCTTCTATGCAATTTCTGATACAATACTTCTCTACAGTACTTTGGATTAAAAAAAATTGGAAAAATCCACTGACACAGGCATGATAAAAGTGGGATGATTGCTCCTTGTAGCTCTATGGACGGGTGTCACCAAACACTGCTGGCAAAGCAAGGATGCTCCCAACCCAGACTGCAGTCACCCCAGGCCTCCTGGCAGGCTAAGTTCAGTCTCACAGCATCAGGGAACAGGATCAGCCAGCAAAGGATAGACATGTTCAGGAAACTGCCAGACCATACTTTTTTCCTCCCACCCTGATTGACTAGGCTATTACATGCCAAAAATATTACCATGCTATAATGGAAGACATGAGATCTGTAGCCATCTGTGTGTCATCACTGCCCACATTCACAGCTAGGGGAAGAGACACTGGAGGCATCTGCACACCATGGAGTCATTTGTTGACTATACTGTTGATATCAAATCCTCAAAGAGGATGCACTGGTCTTGACAGAGGAGTTCATCTGCTACATCCGTAAGCACGGTAAGAGAGTACACTGAAGCTTTTGCCTGGCCTGCGAGTGTCAAAAAACGGTGTTCCCCGCTATCAAACATCATGTATTCATGGTGTTTTTAATGAGGCAGCAAATAAACGCCTGGAAGCAGACACCTCCTACCACAAGCCTGACATAAGCAGCAACATAAAAAGTACACCCCGAGTGAATCAAACACATACATGCACACACACACATACACATATGGGCATTAGCCAAAATACTATTTGCAAACAGTCCCATTTCCCTGTCAGTATCCAAACTTACTAATGCATCACCTCATTCCAATTATCCTGACCATGCTGCTTTTAAAAGCAAGCTATGCTTTTTATCATAGATGTCCCTGACCACAGGATTAGGTCCAGAGATATGAGGTAGTAAGAGGAGAGTGAGAATTTCATTTCATGACTGCTTCCTCTCTTAAAGTAAATAATGAATTAAATGTTTAATCTTTCACTGAATACCTGGCATGTTGATAGTCTTGGCAAATGACAACTAAATTAAACATATATGAATGGTGTCACATAATACGTCTAACTGCTTATTTTTAAACTTGGAAGAGTCTGAACAATTGAAAATATCTGGGCTGGGCCTACAAAGTAATTCCACACACCCTTTTCACACACTCAGTCTGTGTAGCTGGTAGTAGTAGATGGCACTGAGAAGGGAGAAAAAACATGAACCCAAAAGATAAAAAAGGAAAAACTCCCTACAGTCAGGATATTAATGAGAAAATAGAACATAGCATTCCATGGGTTTTAATTTCTGTGGCCGAAAAAGATGGGATGGACTTGGGATAGGAAAACACCTCTGTGTATGATATTAGTATTAAAGAATCACCGCTAGCATGAAAAAAAAAAAAGCAAATCTAAAAACCACACTCCAGAAAAATAAAATAGCCTAACCTCAACCACACTTAGCAGTCTCTTCCTTGAATCAGCAAACTTACACCCACGAGGAAGTGGTGTCAAGTGGGCAAGCAGTGTGCTTTTGCATTTTAATTACGCATATACGTACAAAAAGATCATTTCTATCAATCCTTAAACATCTTCACTGTTGCAAGAAGGAACAATTAATGTTAATAGAAATCTTACTCTGGCTGCTTTTGGTATTATTCAACAAGCAACTTCAACAGCTAATTAATCCAACCACTTTGCAATTTCTACTTCCGCCTGTCTGAAGAAAAGCCACAGACATACGCAGCCCAAACACAGCTATGTATTTCCAAGTATTTTCCTAGATATTTTCTTGATATAAATCAGGGGAGAAGGCGGGGGGGGGGGGGGGGTAAACAGGGAACA
>VZTU01034122.1:4731-25105 GCA_013400835.1 Zapornia atra | reverse complement strand
GACAATGACACCATATCGGACAAGTATTTAAAGGACACACAAGTATTTAAAGGCCTGCACACCTGACTAGAAAGGCAAATCTCCTCCTGTGTCCAACTGACTGCAGCCAATTGGGTTCATGCCAGTCCCTCAGGTGAGATAGGCAGTGCTGGGACTGGGCACAGACATTTCTTCCCATCGCACCTTCCTCCTCATTCATCTGCTCTGCAGGCTGCAGTCCCATCAGGGACTAACCAGCTCAGCCATGGTGCCTCCTCCAGGACTGGCCCCATTTCTCCCTTGTTTCAGCATTTTCTTCCCCTTCTTCCCCAGGCTTCCCCCAAAGCCCCCGCCTGGGGCTGCAGAGGTCTGCTGTGCCCTGAGTTGGGGTCATGGAGCTACCCCACACCACACCCCTCCACCCCCCCCTTCTCCTGGCTGCCCTCACAGGGGCCGCCCCTGGAGGCCCACCCCAACACTTGCCAGTTATGCACAGTACAGTTAATAATTAGCACCACTGACTAAAATGAAGAAGCAGAGGATAAGTCTCGCATTCCATTTGGCTTCTCCAGCCAAGGAAAGTTGCCCTGGGAATCTGCAGCTGAGGCATAAGTAGAGGCCGTGGGACAGCAAGGTCACATCCATTTCACCGCTGCAGGCAGGTCCCTCCATAATCCTGACAGATCCCTCCACCTCTTCCAGATCATCCGTTTTCTCCTTCTCTTGCAACACACATACCACAAAGTGCCCAGACACTGTGGAAGTGGAGAAGACACTGCAGAAGTAGGGAAGAAACAGAGATGTAGAGAGACACAAGGTTTCCTGACGATGTGCCCAGTGATCTACCAAAAGGACCATCTGCAGCACCTGCCCACTAAAAGCCAGGTTCATGCTGAGCGCCAGAAGGCTATGTAGTAAAAGCAATGCAAAACCAATGGAGCCAGTTCATCTCTCCCCCTGAGACATCCAGTTCACTCCATGTCCAAAATCATATGTGCTTTATGAAACTACACAAGAAAACCATGAAGGCCAATGGGAAGCTTCCCCTGTGGCACAGAGATGGCAGAATTCCTCATTCTAAATACACTGCTGCAGGATCACACACTGCCTCAGAATTGTGGCAAAAGGACTTCAGTCTTCCCTTATCCTGCAGCTTTGGCTTGTCAGTATGCCAACAGAGGCACAATCAACACAGAATCTCCAATTATTTCAAGAAAATTTACGTCACATTTTATTTTTGCCCTTGTTTTGTGCCCCACTCATTCAAATCTAGTGTGCATGTGATACAGAAATGTGTTACTCAGAAGTGATTGGTTATGAATACTTTTAGACAAACTTTTACCAAACTTTGAGAGGCTACCATTCAAACAAGCTAGACCCCTTCTTTAGTTAATAAGAACTTACAAAACTTTAGTGACTACAGAAATAAAATAAACCACCCAGGCATCCATTAAAATCAAGTGCATAAGGAAGTGTACAAACAGCAGTTTCTTAAAGTCATCTTAGGGAATGCTACTTCCATGCCAAATGCTTAAACAAGGCAAACGTGCAGCTTCCTCTTACAATAAAGCAGCATAGGGATGCAGCAACACATCTGGATGGTGGCAGACAGGCTCTGTATACTGTCCAAGGTTTTTAATTACCTGGTTACTGAATGCATGCCAGTAAACCAAAGACTGCAAGCATTAAAATACTAACTTCTCACACAAGTTAAGCTGTCAGCTACGTCTTAAAAGCAAAGAGCCAAATTCTGATATTCCTACTAAACTTGGGATCTTTTAAAACTTGACAATGTTCAAAAAAAGTGACTCGTCTCTGTTAGTAGAGCACCTGTACTCCCGCAGGCTCCCTTCTGCTCACACCTTCACACCCTGTTTCTTAGTCTAAAGAGAACTAGAGTGGCTCAAACACAGCTTTGTGAGGTGGCGTTTCCTCACCACCTGCTGCGACCACCTGTTGGTAAAATGAGTATGCAAACCCTCATCAAGGAGTACATGGCCATTTCAGTGATTCACATCTATAGCATTGCTTCTGTTTACAGAGCTTTAAACCCTGTTGTATTTCTCTTGGGAGGGACAAAAAGGCAGGGGTGGAGAGGAAAGTATTTATTTGTATTATTACAGAATGCTTGTCCCGCAATGCTGTAAAGTATTTTTAAGGAAGGACTCAACAGCTCAGTCAGGTGCCCAAGTGCGGTTTTGTGCGAGCACATGGGGCCAGCGAGGTGATGGTGCCGCTCGGGGGAGCTCTGCCACCCACGGGACCAGGAGTAGCACGGCTGAATTCATTAAACCAAGAATTTAGTTATTAAACCCCCCCGAATTTATTAAACGTAAGCTTTAGCAGGCTGGCAGCAGCTGCTCCTGCCTCGTGCTATGCCAGCATTTTGGAGGGGACGCTCCAACTCCCATTCTTTTAAACACTATTTTTAGCTACTGTGTTCTTATTGTTCAGGATGAAAAACAAAGACAGGAGCCAGAAGAGAAATCCCCTTTCCTTTGGCAAAACTGTGCTAATTACACCATCATTAGAGAATGAACTTACTCGAATCGCAAAAGGCAAACAGGCATCTCAGCTAACTGTATTGGCTTGGGGAGGGGGGTGGGGTCCATGTAACCAACAACAGTCTGACTGATGTTGTAACAATCCTCAAAAACCCAGGGAAAAATCAAAATCTGTAGCCATTAATAACAGGTAGGCAAGCTATCCCTTTCTCCAAGATGGAAAGTGATAAAAAGAGTTAGGAGCAAGGTGCCCCCTCCCTTCAAAAATCAACAGTGGTGCTGCAGGAAGAATTTGATACACTGAACTCAGAGATGTTGCTGCTTTGCCCGTACATGGGGATTAAGAGCTGGGGTTTCCTGAACCTAATCTTCTGCCAATATTTTCATTAGCTAACAGTATGAAATCTGTCACTATGCACCTCGGCCCTCAGTTTAAAACAAGAAACTTTTATGGTTTTAATTATTTTTTTAAGAATGGAAGTGACACTCTATACAGACTTAACTGAATGCCATTTAAAGTACCATGTTTTCCAGCCAAAAATAAATCTGCAGAGAAACCTAGTACTGCCAAATACCCAGTGTATCTGGGGGGGGGGGTTCAGTAATCGGCTGAAAGCTAATCTTCTGTATCACAAGTAAGCCATTGTGTGCAAAAAAAAACCCCCACTGTCTCTACTCCTGTTGCATATACAGTAACTATTCTACAGTACACCATTTGGAGGGAGCAAGAAAAGCAGAAGCAGTTTCTTTACAGTTAGCGTAATGGGATTATGCATCACAGGCCACATCCATTTCATGTTGCTGAGAATAAGAAATTGATTAATTAAAAAAAAAAGAGATTCTTTAAGCCTATTTGACTTCATGACTATTTATTAGTATTTTTTGTGGAAAGTGCCCACTGACAGAAAAATGCTTAATACTACATCGGTCATGCTTATCCTACAGTTAGATCTGGATCCTCAAGCAGTGGTTGGTTGTGATTTTTTTCACATCAATTTACACATCTCAGGTTTCATACTTGACTAGATAACCCAGAGTCATTTTCTGTTCTAAACATTGTGACACCCTGGCAGCACCAGTGGTTGAACACTGGCAATCAGCATCAAAATTCATGATTTCTCATGATTTCTCCATCTGACACTGATGTCACAGAAAACTAACAGAATACTCAAGTTTGAACATGAGCTTCAAGGAAGAGGAAAAAAACCATGCACATTAGTGCTTTCTCCACCAAGGGATACCCAAAAATAAACTGCTCTTTCCTACTCTACCTTTAGATCTTGCACGTAACAAAACTTTAAAAATTGCACTAGCAGAGGAGCTGAAAGATAGACTAATAGAAGGAAAGATAGCTGATGTCTATTCAAGATTAAAAATAATGTTCTCACCAGCTACAGCAGTGGTGCAGATCAGTTTCTGATACACTCAAATGCAAAATCAATTTAGTCTGAGTCAGATCCAGTTTGAAAACTGAAGAATCCTGTTGGCATGTTGCAGAATTAGTTCCAAAAGACAGCATTTTTTTAAATAGTAACAACCAGACTTCTTTTAGCTATTAGATTGCAAATTCACCAAGAAAGTGCATAGCAGGTGAAGAACATCCAGTCCTCCAAGAACAACATACGTTAAAACAAGGATTCCCACATCACAGTGAGATAATGGATAAGCTATTACTGAGACCCAAAAAGGAATCCCACTGAAGTGTAGTTAATATATTTTGTATCATTACAATATACTTATTCTAGAAAAACCACTGATACTCTGCTATAAGAGAGAGCAACCTTGGTCCTGTTAGTCTGATTTAATTCCTGGAGTGAGCTCCACATTCCCTCCCATCTGTCTGCTCTCAGCCTAAATACAGAACGCTACCACTTCAGAAATGCTCCCAAAATTTGTGTCTCTATATAAAGTTTATAGTCCCCAGCTGTCATAATCTCCAGAATAATCTGTACTACTTCTGTATTTTATGCCAAAATTTTGACATTAAGAAAGGACAGTCAACTTGATATCACACATTACTAAACAGCTGTCACGTGAAACACGTGCATTTTGCTTTCTCAAAATGAAAAAAAAAAGCCAAAAAAAGTTAACGAAACAGTATTTGTTTATATTGTCTCACAATAAGATTCAACATCAAAAAATAAAAATCCCTACAGCAGCATCACCGAGAAACACTGGAGAAGAAGGATCCCCTGTTTCGTGGCAGTGGATGGTGACCTGTGCTGACTCTCCATGTGCTTTTTACCTCTGGTCAAATCAAGCCTGGCAAATGTCACCTTCTGTAAAGTCTCTGTTTACAACCACCCCTTCCAGTCAAAGGCAAACCCCACGTACTTTGAGGATCCAAGAGGTACAAAGCACATGAGTTATTATTAGAAGCGTCAACTTGCTTTTGCCCTCAACCACCGTGTTTCGGCATAAACCTACAAGTTCACAGTTGTACCTGCCTGCCTGACTGCTAGGGGGACTCCTGCAATAAGCAACGGGGATCTGAAAGCTGAAAATAACAACTGAACTGTGGGTGGAAAAGCTGAAGGACTTTCCCTTATTAGCTTGGGTGTATCACTGTACCCGGGGAGAGTTTTGCCCGAAATCACTCCAAACTGCAGTTTAATTTGAACTGCTGAACGGTCACGCCTCTTTCATTCATCCTCCCTGGGCAACGGAAGAGAAAACATTTTCTTAGCAGAACTAGAGCCCCACTTTGCTTTTCTTGATCTCAGATTTATGTTCGTTGCTGATTATTAATGAATCTTTGGTAGGTAAATCACAGCTCCTCTGTCTGCAGTCACAGCAAGGGTATGAAAGGGAAATGACATCCCCCTCCAAAAAAGAAGAAAAAAGAAAGAAAACAGGACTCCTCCAACAGAGCCAAACCTTGGTTTACACAGCATGAAGCAACCTCTCCACACGCTGGCCCCTCTTCTGGGCAGGCTTCACGGGATCACGGTGCCACAGAAATGCACAGGATTTGCCTTGTTTCTACCCTACTCCTTTCACAGCCTGCTCACGCCCTCCCCTCTGAAGTGGGTTTATATGTGGCAACACCTGTGTTCTCTTAGAAACAGTTCGGCCAAGAATAATCCTTAACACAGGGGCAGGCTTTTTTTCAGGTGTACCCACTGAGCAGAGAGGGGCAGGTAAGCCAGCCGAGGGGTCTGGGTCTCCCTGCAGAGCAATAACTTGGCAGGGCATCACCTATCAGAAATTCAGCTCAGCAAATAAAGCAGGATGGACGTTTGGGAGGTAGGTGTAGCTGGCAGGAGAAACACTATGGACAAGGAAGACTTGAAGGCATATGGAACGTGTTGGGGGGGGCGCAGCTGGGGAGAAGGAGAAATGCTACATCATACTGGATCTCTGTTAAAACATGCGGTGAAATGGGTACACCACTCAAACGCCTTTAAGGAAGGAACATCTGCAGAGGCTCCCATGCCAACCAGAGGCTTAGGACAACCTTTTAATGAGCTTTGCTCCTCACCAAGGCCTGTCAGGCCTCCTTGCTCTTTGTCCTACACTGTGGAAACCTGAACAGAACTCAAAACAACTTAGAGGTGGTGTAAAACCTCAGTTTTTCAACTTCAATCTTCAACACGTCCATTAACAGAAGTTAAAAAAACCCACTTTTTTTTTTTTTTAAATACTTCAGCAGTTGGTCTGCTGGAAAAAAATCCACTGTTATTCCCAACAGAAAAAAAAGCCCTCACCTTTGCTCATCTGTCATAGATGCCTACTACATAGTCAGGGTCTAGGGCAACACTGTAATGAAAGGAATAAATAAACCAGAAACTAGAAACAGTACATCTTTTCTTATGGTAGCAATGGTCTGGAAAGAATTTGGTTCATTATTACTGTATTTTAATTTAGCCTCGTGGTCCCAGAACTGTGTAATAAACTGGCATCATCTGCTCCTCATCCACAACCAGCAAGACGCAAGGCAGCCGCAGGAACAGGTTCTCGGTGCAGGACCTGAGTTCACACAGTTAGGGCATTTGCTGTTGTGCCTGTTTGCAGAATGTACCTGCCCTAGGGACTGACTCCATTTGTGAGTCTATCCCTTGCGTAGCAATTCTGACTTGTTAAGAAGTTTTACAAACATCTGCTAGGCTGCAAGCTAAGGGAAAATATCTCCCCCCGCACACCGAATGCCAAGAGTTTGCTGAAAAAAGTGATTGGTACATACAACACTGAGATGTACAAATAAAGCTTTCCAAGGCACTGCTCTAACATGTACCAGAGGTCCTTTAGCTTCTGCAGCAGCTCAGGAACTGGAAGAAGGATAAAGCAGGCATTAAATCACACATCCGCTATGATTTCTCTGCTGCTTCTCTCCCAGAAGATGCAGAGCTGAGGCAGCCCTCGGGTTGTTACACAAAACTCCATAGAGAGGCTTTACTTCAATCAGCCACTTCCAAGGAGTCTGTTTTAACCACAATTTCAAAGGATATAAAATTTGAACGGAATATGGATGCATACACCTGGGTAAACAGTTTAATCCCAAGTGCTGTGTAAGCTCGTGCCGACGTGATCTTAAAAGGTCTGTTCTACAGACTCCTTAACTGACCTCACTACCTCCTGTATACAACTGAAGTTCAGGGCTGAAGAAGCCTCAGACTGAAGAGACAGACCTTCCAGATCAGCTCCCACAATCCCCAAAGATACATTTAATTATGATAAATTATGCATCTTTTCCTCTGTGTTAATAGTGTTTTAATCACTATATATATCAAAATGCTGCATTAAAGCTTCATGTCACTTAAAAAACTGTGAGTACTGTCTCTCGAATAACCAATTTAGACTGCAATACTCCTGTTTTACACCAACATAAATGAGGAGACAAACTAGTGTTTTCTTTCTTCCCTATGTATGAAATAGGCAGCGCTCTACCTCAAAACTACTTGGGGGTGATATGGAGCTTTACAAATCACCCATGATCTTGGTATCACACATCATACATGAAATTAGGAAGGACTAGAAAACAGTGCACACTGGTACAAACAAGACGTTTTGGCCAAAGGAGGAATTCTCTGATCCTGAGTATCTAGTCTTGTTTATGAAGAAAACATAATTGTGCAACAAGTGTTAAGGGATACAGGAGAAATGCACAGGATCAAATGAAACACTGTAATACAGTATCATGTGCAAAGACCATGCAGTGTGTTCTCATATTTAGGCCTGACATTAAATACTGGAAATAAAAAAAAACAAACCAAACCACAACAGATACCCCCCAAAAGCTTCAGAACTAACGTGCTGGGTGCAAGACAGCAGATACTCATGGCTGCACTGATTTGTACTTGAGTAAACGCAGGATTTTATAGACAGTAATGTAAAGGCAGATTTTTTTGTTTGGCTTACAGCATTTAAGTGTGTATATAATAAACCTGCACGGAACTGTCATTTAGAAAAATACCTGCAAGATGAAAAGTATACCGAGCAAACTGGCTAACCTGTACAACTGTACGCAGGAACAGGACAGCCAGTCTCTGAGTGCTAAGGTCACCCTGAGGAACCTTCATTCCTAGTGACAAAGGCACACAGCAAACTGCTGTACGGGGGAGACAATCATTTCTTTTTAAAAAGTATTACTTTCATTAAAACAAAACAACCAACAACAAAACCCAAACACCCAACCAAACCCGAATCCCTAACACCAAACTTGCAGGTGCTCCTGGCCTGGTGATCACAAGCACTGCCTAACAGTCTCCCTTCTCCTTCCCCCCGGCTTCTGGACAGACAGGAGTCTCATGCACCGCACCAGCTATGCAGCACAGCACTCTGAATCCCCACTAGAATGGGGGTTACTGTCCGGACGATTTACACCAAGCTACCACAATTTTTCATTAACGCTGAATCACAGTCACAACTACAACTGTACAATTCCTCACTGAACGGCAACCGAAGAATCACAGTCCTTAACATCTCTGTTAAAAAAAGCTATGAGAGAGTAACTTTTCTTCGTCCACTCCCAAAATAAAACCACCCCCGTGCATGTACTTGGAACTGATTAACTCTATATGGTCTTCACACATATGCATATCCCAGCTTGTGTATCCTTCCCTGAAATAGCTGAGAGCCTTGTGGCTGAAGTGGGCTTCTCTCAGAATCATCTTTACGACCTGCAGAACATTCCCTGACATCTTAACAAAATCTTTGCTCCCAGCCCCAAAACCTTAATTTTCTCCTGACCTTCAGACAGCTCCTGGTGCTGGACTGGAAATACCAGAGGAGGGCAGGTGAACAGGATACAGCACCTTTATGCATTAAATCACTGCTATGTGTTTGGACATGTATTTGCAAAGGGTTCGTTCTGGGTTTGAGGTTTTTTGTTTGTTTGTTATTTTAAAATCATAGCCACTGTCTCAAAACACCACAAACTCACTGAGTATAAATCTCCTAGTGACAAGGCCATTACTGGTGCAGACACACTTGTCAACCAGAAGGCTTTCTTCCCCTGAACAAGAAAGCTTTTTACCCTGATTAACAAAGAAATCACCAAAAGTGCGGAGTAGGGACAAGGTACACAGGTACCATTTTTCTATCTGAATCATTTTTGTACCTGCCTGTATTAGGAAGGTGGATCACTTTCACCACACTGAAGACGCTTTTTTAAAAAATTTTTTATTTAAGCTTATCAATGTGGGGAAATGGTGACTTGTAGATGCACACATGGACATAATCATTGGCATATGGAATAAAGAAATGTATCATGTTTCAAGGTAAAGTAACGCTGGATACTGCCCATCATAGCTGAGTCTACAGTAAATGCAGCAGGCCAAGATGTGCTGTATTTGTGGGGCACAGAAAAGCAGACTGCAGCGAGCTACGCACCCGTTTGGATAGATTTCAACCACATATCAGCAAGGGACTTACACAAATTAAAGTTTCATCTCCCAAATATATAGCACTTTTCTGACAGCTCTGTAATTTCCCCTCCCCCTCCCTACTCCGCCCTCCTCCGTCCCCCCCGTCCCCCCCATGTTTGTTTATTCCAATTCTCCTGCTTGGCTACCACTTAGCATACATCACTTATTAGTCATCATTATTCAGTCACGATTTAGGGTCTCATCCAATCACGATCTGATCTATTTCTGACTGCAGTCAGTGGTCGATACCTATTAACCCCTATCATTCTGCGATTCCGCAATGTTAAAGGTGGAAACAGAACATAACCCCAGGATTATTCATTTATAACACCATCCGCTTCCCCACAGGTCTCAGCGCTCTTTCCCTAACTCCGCAACTCAAGTACTGCCAGCAACCCCCTCGCACCTGCAGCCATGCCACCGATTTCACACCTTGAGAAGGAACACCGAACAATCTCTAGATCCAGCCTGTACTTTCACGAAAACAAGTTGCCAATCACTCCACAAATACAAATCCTCCCGGCTCCACGCCTTCCTTTGAGTCATGAGTAAAGAGCAACTAGATGCTAGAAACTCTGAATAGCCCACACGCCCACGCTACAACACGCGCCCAAAGAAGAACATTTCCCAGCAGACATTTGTGGACTCGTTACTAACGATCCAGCTGCTAATTTAGCATCTGCTCTTGTTATCAGGTTACCAGCAGGTCCCTCCCTACCCCACAACCCTGAATGGGTCGTACTCACGCACGGCTTTGCTTCTTTAAAATGCACTGGTATATTTAGCAACAGTAAGCGACTTTACAGATAAGGAGGAGGCATGGTTCAGATTAAGTAGGTAAATAAAACTCAGCCAAATTAATCAAAAGCAGGCTTCACAAAATGAAAGTCATTTTGCTTTGGTCATTTCAGGAAAGATTGGGAAAAGAAAAAAAAAAAAATCTTCATATAATAAAGCTTAATCTAGGGGGAAAAAAATATTTTCACCTCCCCTTTCTCCAAAAGGCTAGTTGCTGCAGTTTATTTAAACTAGAATTTACTGAGAATTTATTTATTTAAACTAGAATTTATTTAACTAGGAAACCAAAACATGCAAGACAACGCCATGTATTTTTTGCCGCTTAAAGGTTTTTAAAAACTGGATCCAGTCATTAAAGCGTTACTTTCAGCTTTGCTGGAAAGTCGAGCTGCCACCAGTAAAGAAAAACTCTGAAATATCACTCAAGACAA
Organism: Zapornia atra; assembly: GCA_013400835.1. Taxonomy (NCBI): domain Eukaryota; kingdom Metazoa; phylum Chordata; class Aves; order Gruiformes; family Rallidae; genus Zapornia; species Zapornia atra. The sequence continues at coordinate 14,527 of VZTU01034122.1, read as the reverse complement.
AGTCAGTTTTGCAGATGAGAAGGTCCCAGCATTTTGTATAATACATTTCATTTCAGTGCTGACATGGAACTTCATGACTTCTTATATAAGGGTACCATAAAGTTACACAACATTCACTTGCTTTGCTTATTAAGAAGTTTTGAGATGGGGTGAAAAAAGAAATGTCCTGAAGTACTAACCCAATATAATTCCATTTACCACTACGTACATACAAATCGAGCTGCTTTGTGACAAAGATAATATAACACCATGAAGTATTAAATGATACTGAAAAAGGAAAACATTTTTCACTGTAAAACCCCCTGCTTTATCACCCAGCTCACTGAAACACTGTTCTGTTGGAATGCATTTCCTTATGCAAACTGTAATAAAGACGGCACATTATGAATTACAGACTGATTTAAGCACAGAGACATACTCAGACATAATAAATGAATTTATGCCAATATGTAGATCTGTAACCAGAGGTCATATGGCTTGTTATCTATTTTATGTAATTACAAAGGTGTGTATTAGAATACACTCATATTGTCTAAGCTTGGAAAGAGCTGGAATCAGACTAAGGGCAGGGGGGAGAAGTAATTCTATGTAAAACTTCATGATTATTACTGTATCTACACAAGCTAACTTTTTATTCTTCCCCTCTTCTGGGTCCTGTGGCACACAACCCTGGTGAGACAAGGCAGCAAAGAGATCTGAAAGATGTCAGGGAAAAAAAAAGAAAGGTGGCTTGAGTAACACGATTTACAAGGCTGTGCACTACTAAACCTTCCCTTTATCATATGCCCAGCCGAGTCTCTACATGCACTCCCTGGATCTGCTGGGTTTGGGACTTTCTGGGCCAATGTAAGCGGTACGGGCACCATCTGAAGCACCAAAGCAGGGCTGAAGCCTACCTTGGGAGTCACAGCTCTGCCAAGAGGTACGGGCTTATGGAAGAGACCTGGAAGGACCGGAGGGCGCGAGATGGAGCAAAGCCTGGCTGTTGGACAGCAAGCCATGGCAGAGGGAGCTCCTTCCAACGCTTTCGTAACGCGGCCCCTAAGCAGTGATAACTTTACTCCAGATCCAAATTCAAGTACAGATTCTCCTCTTCCGTCATGCCACAAAATTAGAAATTTGCAAGAGAGAATTAGAAAAAAAAATACCAAAACAAGGCCAGGAGGAATACACTTCACCACCACAGGACAGTTCCATTTTTTCCAAGCACTTTCTCCGAGTCAGCTCTATTTACTCTGAGCTCCCAGGGACATACACATACTTTCAGGCAATTTTAATAAAACCATGAAGACCCGAACTCTACCACTTGTGAAATCTGCAGGCACCATTGCCAAGCCACAGAACCACTCTGACTGTGCCTCGTAAGCACATGCAACACAAGCCAATACAGAATTTCAGGCAATTCTGAGTCTGCATCAAATGTCAACACAGCTGCACCCCACTGTGCAGCAATAAAAATGGGTATCCCTTGGTCCTTATGTTCCACATGCGTTTTGAGGAACACAAGCCACCTCCCAAATACTGTTTCAATTACCATTGCCAACCCCTGAAATAAGGGAAGTTTCATTGGGGAACACTTAGCTTCCCTCTGTACAGCAGATTCTACAATCTGTATGACTGCATGGTCTGTCAGATCGTTATCCTTGTAAATCTACCCGTGACTTCAACCTTTGCTCGACGTAAACAGGTTGCAGAACAATTCTGGAAGCAACGGCAGAGCTATACAACACAGTGCTGGCTCCAGAAGCAACGTCCCAAACAGTAGCATTTATTTTCAGTATTACTCGACACAAAGATTCTCAAAAAATCCCAAAGCAGTCACACCTTCGCTTTTCAATGTCAAGGAAGACCACCAAGCCAGTAGAATCAAAGAAAAATCTATTTAATTCTACAAGCAGCAGAACAGATCAGTGCCACATTATGCTTATTCTCCCCTGTGCCATCCGCTGGAACAAGGGCTCGAGACCACCCATTTGCCAGGGGCAGAGCTGTGCAGGAAGCACCTCACACCCTCAGCCTCCCTCGCACAGCTCCCAAGCACCTGCACACGTCCTACTCACCAGCACTATGCAAAGCAGCATCCAAAACAGCTCCTGTGTGGACCTCTCTCTGCTAGTATAATTTAATTCTGAAGAACGGAGGTATTTTCTCTGATAAGCACTATGGAACAAATCTCAAGCACTTCAGAAGGCACAAAAGGAATGTGAAGTCTCCAATTCACTTAGTTTCCCGAAAACGCCATGTATGTTCATCTAGCTGCTAGAAGATAGGCCAAGACTAATTTTACTCCCTTAGCTGCATCACTACAGTACAACTCGATACCATCAAGGTTAGCTTTTCTTTCTATACACAGTGATGGTATCATCAGTAGAAGGAAAAAAGCAGCGCAGAAAATTGAGAAAAAATTTCTCTAGGGAGTTTTAAGGGTCTAACCTTAAATAAATGCTTGGTGAAAGCAATTTAATGCAGGAAAACCCCTACTGCTGATTTCGGTTTTGTCTTCAAATAAACAATGCTTATGAAAGATTTATAAATATTTGAATACTGTTTCACAGGTATAGCCAGGTGCTAAACAGGGCATGAGGGGTTTCTTTGCAATCTGAGCTTCCACGCCATGTTTTCCCAAGTAACTCTGTCTACCCCTTCCTGGCCAAGCCAGGAAGGAAAATTCGGTCTCCATGCTAGGGACATGTGCATTACCATCTGCTCGGGAAAGAAAGAAACAGCGTAGGCTAGATTATTTCCCCGAGATTAATCAAAAGGCTGGAGCACAAAAGATAACCTATAAAAGAGAAGCAAGAGAATGTATTTCCCCTTTTCAACTATTTGGGTCATCCACTTGAAGGGGTTGATCTGTACCAGAGTCTGACGTGCACGTCCTCTCTAACAACGGCAGAGCAGAGCTCTGTCCCCAGTCACTGTACCTGGCCTCCTATTCAGATTTGGCACCAAAGCTTTTCCCACAGGGACTACTTATGGGAAGATAGCTTAATATTTTATATACAGCAGAGTTGTTTGTCCTGTAACAATACAGGTAAGAGGGAATTTACATGAAAAAGTAATGACTGAAACATGTTTATACGTACACCACTTTTTTTTAAAAGGTTAACCCCCCCCTCCCCCCCAAAAAAAAGAAATAAACCAGCATTGCCAGCTTCTTTCCAGCTAAATTTAAGCTAAACTGTAAAATATGAAGTAGTTTAAGACCTTTTTTTCCCCCTATCATTTCAAGACTAAACTGAATTTAAAAAAAAATCTGAAATTATTCTCAGGTAGCAAATTAGTATATAAATAATTGGCAATGCACCGCAAGCAGTATTTCTTTCCAAGTAGCTCCTTATGAAAATGAAGCCGCACGGGGAATTTACGGTGCTTTTCATGGCAAGCAACCCAAGGTATCTGTATAAACAGGTTTTGTACTTCAGGCAGTTTTATATTTGTAAAATATTTTCCAGTAGACCTGTATCTCATTTTTAATAGGAGAAAGTATGGTATTTAACCACTTGAATGCAAAGAGATTTCATTCCAAAATAACTATGGCTAATTTGAGAATACACAATAATAAACAATTAACAATTATATAGGTGAGCTGTATTCTTAAATACAGCTGGTGTAACGGCATGACGAGTCGGCTTTCCAGAGACATATTAACACTACCTGGACTTGCAAAGAGAAACAAGCGACCACCTTAGCCTTTAATCCGTATGAACCATGAGTGTATTGCTGGTGTCCAAGAGGTCTTCAGCTGTAAAATACTAGTGGAAAGACGGCGCTTTGAAGTTTCCCATCATGCAAAGAGAAGAGACCACAGGTAGAGAACACAGGAGAACACAGGCCCCAAACTCACCTATCTTTACCTAAACACACAAACCCACCCATCCCCACCACCTTATTATCATGAGATACCCAGTTTTTGTTACGTCAATATAAAATGTAAGCCAGTACCCCGGTACAGGACAAGAGCAGTATGCACCCATGACTATTCCACTGACCTGCCCGAGCGAAGCCCATGTCGGTCCCACCTGGTCACTGCGGGAGCAGAGCCAGGGATCTCAGCCAAGCTGCTGGGATTTGGATCTGCACACCTCAGCTGGCAAGTGCAGCAGAGGAAAAACCAAACTCCACGGGCGCTTCGGCTCTCAAGCGGGATATTAAGGCAACGGGAGCGCAGCCATGCCCGCTCTCCTCCATGCTAAATGGCTCATATAAATTCATGCTGCTTCAGAGCTGCCAACTAAAGCTCCATTTCCAATATCACATCACAGAATTAACCACTGCTTTTGCAGCTCTTCACTCTCTGGAGATCGCAAGCAGACTCTCCCTCTCTGTCCCAACAGAGTCCAGTAAGCCATGGGCACAGACTGACTCCGGGTCTGCCCAGCCCCTACTTGTCATTTTACACAATACTGCACTAACAGGCCTAAAAAAAACTTTTAAAAAGAAAAAAAAATTAGGAAAAAAAGAAAAAAAATTTTTTAAAAGACATTTTTACAGAAAGATGCTTCTAAGAAAAAAACCCCCACAAACTAAACTCCTTGTTTGCCTTAGATGAGATTGGGGGGAAATAAACCTTAAAAAAAATGGAAAGAAACAACTCACCTGAGCCAGGAGAGGGAAGACCCTGTATTTTGATCCTGGCATCAAGTGCTACAACCCACAGACAGACTGTATATTAACTGCAAAATACAACTAAAAGCTTGCATCCTCTGACATTATTTCCAAAATTCACAGTTTGTCGTCTTCTTCAGAACTCTGAACAAAAGTATAATCAATGTTCTTATAAGAGTAATGTTTCCTGGGAGGTTGGAAACTGGGTGAATGCCGGTACCAGAATAGCTCACTGCTCTTTCAGAAAAGGGATTCTCTTGTGTCTTACAAACCCATGCAAGCTTTGGAAGGGGAATTCAATTAAATGTGTTTGCTTAGAAGTTAGGAAAAAAAAGCAACTTCACTTTCATAATGAAAAGGTTTAATCATCAACATACTGTCCTAGGACTGTGCTTAGTCTCTTTCTAGGTAGTTTTATGAAGTTGGTACATCATACAATACTTGAAATGAAGGGACAAAACAAGCCAATTAAATATTTTACTTAAAACTGCAGCAGAACTTTTTATTCTCCACCTAAATACACAGTAATTCAGAAAATCCATAAATACCTGAATTTAAGATAAAATACTGTCCTGCAATTACCCTCGCAAAAGATGGGGCACAGCTGTTGCCTTTTTTCCTTTCTTTTTTAAGTTTTATCCTGGACTCTGTATCCATCATGCCCATGTACATCTGTGTTTGTCTCACAATGGAAAAGCTAGATTTGATAAGAAGAAAGTAATTCTGCATTAACCCATTATATTCAGGAATAACAGACTTAATCTGAAGATAGCAATCCTCAACTTGCTAACGTAAGGGCGGGAGTAAATAGATCTTCTCGTTCATAATAGTCCTGGCAGGGTTTGAGGATGCCATCCTGGCACACTCTGGTTCCTCCCCAGCATCCCTGTGCCAGGCTGACCTTAGGCAAGCCCACTGTGATACAGCCCAGCACTGGCAGATTTGCAGCTTCCCTGGGTACAGGAAGGGTTTGGAACACATTGGGGACAGAAACCAGTCCCTCTGGACAAGGGAACAAAGATGCATAACAGACCTTAAGGAGCCATAAAACAAGACAGTGGAAAGACTGTGTGCCTCAACAAGCTCACATTTATCCACATCTGATGTAACATTACTGTAGCATGCAACACTGTTCTGTGGTGCCATGAAATGACCAAGGGACTCTTCAGTTCAGCACAGGCAGAGAAACAGAGGTAATTAACAGCAAGCAAAATAACTACCTGTGTTAATCAGCAACATGATCTGACCTATTTGTAGCTGTATTTAATGAATTGGTAGAGTCAAGTCTTAGGAGTACCTGAAGGTGTCATAGTCACAAGATTTTAATCACTGCAGAAGGCAAAGGCTGGTCTCCTTCACAAGGAGAAAGCCCTGTCCTAGCAGGCACTGAGCAGAGCATTTGTCATAGCCAGGGCGAGTAATGCCCAGAGCCCCCCTTAGAGCAGAAAAAGCTCTGCTGACACTGAAACATGAGCTGCACCCCCAGGGAACTCAGGAGTAATTTACTTGGTATCCATAAAAGTGTAGGCTCTGTACCAAGTACCATGAGAAGTTACTCAAAACAAAAAAAAAAAAAGGGGAAAAAAAAGAAGCAGGAATCTGGACTCACACCAAGATATTCCCTCACCAACACCCAGAACTATCACTGCGCTGTTCAGAAATAAAGCACTGCCACAGGAGGATCAGAGAAAAGTGCAGAAAACAGTTTTCTCTTCCAATCTGGCTGAACCTATTTATTATTTTTGGAGACTCTCCTCGTGGCATTCTCAGACACAAAAAAAAAAGAAGGGCAAATCCATGTCCCGCACAGTAAGATCAGGCGTGCCGTCCTTGGTGTGTTTGCCTAGGTGGTTCTTTTTTGCTGTGCATGTAAGATACTCACTTCAAACAACAGAAAAATGCAGAATGCAAACCCATCTAAGTGAAGAAATAAGAAAAAAAATCAAATAATAAGTTTTATTATGAAATAATTTGAAGCTTTTACTATCTTTTTGGAACCTGCTAAAGCAGGGAAAAAAATAACGGTTATTATACCTCAAAATAATTCTACACAAAATAAATAAAAGGAAAAATAGTATTTGCAAGGGTCTTGGACTGAATTCACTGCTTTATTTTCTCTTACATTAGAAAGCCGCTGACATAGCTCTCATCAGACCTCCGGGGCTAGCGCAAGGAGAATGCCTGCTATGGGATGTGTGGGGTGGGAAGGAAGAAATCAGCTTTTAAAACAAAAGTCATCTAGATCATCTAAAACAGCTCTGCAGCTTTCCTCTTGTGTCTTTGGAGAAGTTGGCTTTGACTGAGCTGATTCTGCATCTGGTGGATCTCACACACACCACAACATGAGGACCTTTGTGCAGCCTCAGAGGACAAACTCCTCCTCATGTCACCAGCACACCATCTCTTGACACATAACCCAAGTACCAAGGAGAAATCCATCAGTCTCAGCCCCAAAAAACAAACTACCTTTTCAAAGGAACGGGGACCAGCAGGCTAACAGCAATGACTGTGAGACCTGGGGGACTGACCATCAATGGTGCATTCACGGTCAGGCCCTTGAATTTTCTTGTTCTTTAGTCTAACTGAGACATCAAAAAAATTATTAACAAAAAGCAGTAATATAGGGAGGGTTTATACCATCTTACTATGAATGGTAGTGCATATGTTTATTAAAACTATGTTTGAAAATTCAGAAAGCATGTCATCAACCATCAGTGTCTTAAATCCTTTTGTATTTGTGTGGTCTTTGAAAAAAAAGGGAAGAAAAAAAGTCATTAACACTCAATTACAAAAAAACCCCACCCAGAACTCTACCCTTCTTGCTCAACTTCACAGTAAAACCTCTGCAGCAGTCAATCGGATCCCCATGCACTAATATAAATAAAGCCCAACGCTCAGTGAAGGAAAAGAAGTGTGGCAAACAAAAGAATTGGAATGCTTGTTAGTCACCCTTGCTGAAAACATGAAGTAACACTTAGCTGACCAAGTACTTCTGGATTGGTACTTGCTGTTGAACCTTACCATACAGCTATATTTAGAACTCTGATAATGTAAAATGCAATTTTCTTCCTCAAGCTCCATACCAGTGGTATGACTTTGCATCTTACCTGTTTATTTTATTGAGTGAAGGAAGCTTTGGCTCTTCGCACCACAAAACGAGCCTGGCTCAGAAAGACCCTATTTTCTTCCAGCCTTTGGGTCACTGCTAGAGCTTGCTATGGAAACACCGACTGCAACACAACAGCTTCAGGAATACTGAGGCTTGCATTTATTTGCCTTCTTGTTTGAAGAAAAAAAATGGGCTGTTGGGTGGTCCTGGCAGTTTGGTATAGTAAAAGTTACCACAGGTTTAATTCTCAGCCTTTCCTGTGCCAAGCAGGTCCCTGAATATGGGTTTTCTGTAAGCAAGTTCCCCAATTACCTGGGGACTTTACGTGAGGGACTCTCCACCACACATTCCTCTACGCAAGCACCACAGTAACAACACAGGGAGAGAGGCAGAGCAACTCACAGACCAGCTCTGCAACTTCAGACACAGGTCAATCTCCTCAGAATAAAAATAAGACACGGAAGAACACAGAACTGAACCTGGAAAATGTCATCTGTCTGCTGCACCTCTGCAAGTACCTTGGGCCCACCCTACATCAAGTTCTCATTTCATCTGCACCTTTCCTACCTGCTTTAATGATGCCCACTGCCTTCAAAAAAAAAAAAAAAGGTATTCCAGTGTTGTCTCACTTTTTGGAGTACCAGAGAAAGCTTTGTCACTCACATTTCATCACAGGGACAGACAAGGATCGTCAGAGGGAACTTCCAACTCTCCTCCATACAGCCCATCGCAAGAAACATACAGAGCACAGTTCAGCACGCACGTATCAGGTTGAATTTACAGAGTAAGCAGTAAGAATTAAATATTTTTTATCCTGTAGACACTCTCAATGTGGAAACGACAGTGAGAACAAAGGTACACAGACAGAAAAACCATTCTTGATCAATTACACACACACGCACACACACCCCCCTCACCGTCTTTGATTATGACAACTGCTCTATGGAAATGCAGAGCATCACAGGCAGCTTGTTAGCTGGGGGAATAAGGAGGCAGAAAAGACTCTGTGCGAGGGGACTGAGGCGGGTCTGGGACAGTGTGTGTCATGTGTCAGCGCCATCGCAGCGCGGGCCTGCCACGCAATCTTTGTGACTCACTCCTTGGCACGGGTGAAGCCCCCGGCTCATCGCTGACACACTCATGCTACAACTACGACAACAATATACTATTCCCAGCATCAGTTATTTAACGATAAGCAGCCTGGCACACAGGGCAACTAACAGCTCTGGAAACACTCTATAGATTAAGAGGATTAATACATTAATAAGGGTTGTAATTTTCATTAGCTGGACACAAAGCTGCTTTTTAAAGATACTTACATCAGAAATTTAGCCAGCAGTGTGGATTTTAAATCTTTTCCCATTCCCAATTTCTAATGAAGGAACTGACTTAACCCCCTATGGAAGAATAAATTTCTAAAGACCCCGCAATCTCTTAGAAGCAACATTAAAGTGTGAAATGCTGTCAGTTTTCATGGAAATCACAATGTCGGAACAACACAAAAAGCTGCAGTATACAGAGCACAGCCCTTGCCAGAAAATCAAGTGTTTGCTGATGCTAACAGAGTAGCTGAAGGCCAGACACAGGGGAATACTTGTTAAGGCACTGAATTGCGATTCAGCAGCAGGGGGGTACTTCCCTAACTGACACAGGCCTCCTGGCTGCTTTCGCAGCTTTAGATGATGTAAATGTGTTCACTTTTTGCCTATATAAATAAAGTCTCCTATGTGCATTTCTTCAATCCAAAAGAATCTTGCTAGGAAATCTTCGTAAGTATTTGTAAGAAAATTCAAGTCAGTGGCAACAGCAGTCTTGGCAAATATTTTTAACACCATAGACATTTAAGAATATATACACATATAAAAGAAAGAAGAAAACCCAAACCAAAAATCCCTTCATTCTGGACATAATTGTGGCTGTACTTTGATCTGAATTATTCAGCAAAAAGTAGTATACCACTTCTCTTAGCAAAACTGACTATGCACAAAGAAGCTGTGTATTTACTGACCTGACTTGAAAAGAAATAATTAAGAAGTTGCTTTCCTTAGCGGTCAGCATAATCCAAAACTGCACCCCTAG
>VZTU01034121.1:0-24247 GCA_013400835.1 Zapornia atra | reverse complement strand
CCCTGCAGCCCATGGAAAAAGCTGAGACCCCACCTGCAGCCTGAGGCGAGGCCCCATGCTGGAGCAGGTAGTAACACATAGGAGATGCTGTGAGCCGTGTTGGAGCAAGCCCCTGCCAGCATTTGCAGCCTGTGGAGAGAGACAGAGACACAGAGATGAGCAAGGGAGATATCTACACTGGAGCAGGTTTGCTGGGGCGAGGCTTGTGACCCTGTGGAAGACTGGGACTGAGAGACATTGTGATTTATGGCTGCCCACCATAGCAGTGACCCATGCCGGGCAGCTGGTGAAGAGCTGAAGCACTGTGGGAAAGGACTCACAGTGGAGAACTTCGTAAAGGACTGTCTCCTGTGGATGGGACCCCATGGTGCAGCAGGGGAAGGGTGTGTGGTATGAATGCCCCCCCTGGCCAAGAAGGAAACCAACTTATGAGGAACTGACCAAATCCACCATTTCCCCAGTCCCTGCCCCTCCTCATGCCACAATGTGTGGGGAAGAAGGGAGTGAAATAATGACTAAAGTGAAGTCTGCTAAGATGGGAGGGGTGGGGAGAGGTGCTTTAAGATCTGGTCACGCTTGTAAGTCATTTCATCCTCTCCTAGGTCCATGAGTGCTTACCAAAAGTTGATCTGTTCATATCTATTGATATCACACAGAAATTTTTGTGGAGCACAGTTTACTAAGGAATGGGACAGATAGGCATCTTATACACAGCTGTAAAATATAGACTTGGAATGCAGGAGTGCCCAGAGTCTGGGTCCATACAGCTGAATATAATTTCAGACTCCAGCAATGACTACTTTTACTTGTCTTTACAGAAACTTTGAATGATAAAGCTCTGGTCTTAGGCTGTTCCAGTGTATGTCCCAGAACCTTGCAAGCTCCGGAAGGAATGGTGTTGATATAAGCTGGCTGAGAGACACCTGGAAGCCTTTTCCATTTAAGATTTAGCCTAACTGATAATATGTAACAGAAGTATTTCCTGGTCCAGCTAAAGGAGTTTCCATGAGCAAAGCCCCTAACACTCCAAAATTTGTACTTGCAATCCCTCTGTGAACCCAAAGGCTTTCCTTTCCCACAGCATCAGGCTGAGATTTTTGTGGAAGCTAGCTCATCGTACTTCCACTGAATTGTTATGAAGTGTAGAAGAGAAAGGGAGAGAAACCAGTGTGCACATAGATCTGCTTCTGTGATTAAGGTATTTCGGAGATTTTTTTGTAACAAAAATAAGTTTGTTTAGGCATTTTGAGAACTTTTATTTAAAAAACAAAAGACTTAAATATGTAGAGATTTCTGAAGCCCTTGACACGTCATGTATATAAGATTTTAAGCTCCAAGGATGATGTACAGATAAAGTAGCTATCGTAAAGAGAGCACCTCTAGAGAGAAAAGGTCATGGAAGATATCCACAAGTTAGAATGAATGCTTTCTTAAAAAGGTATATTTAAGAGAGGTCTTTTTCTAAGCAGGTTAGACCACAAGGCTTGGGACACAATACTTGTTTCCTGGAGCTAGATTTGGTGGAAAGAGGAATAATTAAATATTTTGTCGTGAGAATGGAAAGGTGCTGTGTTCACTGGTGAGTGAAGAAGCAGAAGTGTGGGGTGGGTGTGAAAAGTACACGTAGATTATTTTCTGAACCTCCTTCCATCCTGTGAGTCAGTACAGAAAGCCATCTGATATGAAAAAGCTCTTGCCAAGAATCCCTTCCCAGTCATGAGACACTGATATTGAATCGGATTCAGAATGCACTCCATCTTGCAATGAGAAAACCAGAGTACTTGACCATGTCATGGGAGGAAAGCAGAAGCCATCTGAAGTTCCAGTAACCCTACATATCCATGGGTAGGGAAGGACTGGCCGTCATGGTGTAAATGGACAGTTTATAACAGTACTTTTCTGTAGGAGAAAAAGGAGGCTGTTTAGACCAGAGTGTCAGTGAAAGACTGTCTAATCAAAAATATAAGCATCATGGACTTGGTGGTTGTCCATAGGTCTGTCTTAGAAGTTAATTAAACATAGATAGACTTTGTCTCTTAGCCGGATCTTGAGCTGGCACTGAAGAATCCAAACCGTGTGAGGCTGAATGCCTGACTACACCCCAAATTGACTTATTATTTCCCCTGTAATTATTTTGCCAACTAGGAGTGGAAGCCCTCCAGAGCACAATCATGACTGTCTTCTCTACAAGCATGAGGGTCCTGAAAGTGTTTTCCTAGCATCGTAGAATAAGTCCTGGTAACTGAGCCTCTCCCAGGTTTGGAGAGTAATACCAATGAACCGGCTAATGTTTCAGCAGAAATTGTTAACATGGTTACAAGGCACAGGTGGTAATGGGATGGATCTCATCCCATTACTGCAGTCCTCCTCATATAACATTTTCAGCAACCAGGAGGCATTAACCAGAATGAGTACTTGTTTCGATATATCCTGAGTGAAAAAATAATTTAAAAATCTCAAAGGACAGAGCATTATGATAATGTAAAAGCAAATAGAAAAAAATTAGTATCATAAAAAACAAATAGAGAATATTTAAACAGCAGTTCATTCTGTATCTGAAGCAGGTACGTGTCACAAAAAAGTAAAACTCAGCAGATAATATACCTCACAATAGCTAGCCCTGAAACACTTGATGTGTTTAATAGTTTCCAGTCAACTCAAGCAGATGAAGCTAAACTGCAAAAGCATGTTACAGAAATTAGAACATTACTGCACTCCATTAGAAAATGAAATGCACACAAGAGAAACATTTTTTATCAGAGAATACAGAAGGATGGTGATATCATCAAAGTGTTTGTGACTGATTTAAAGGTGCAGTGCAACAAGGAAATGAGGAGAGGGAAGGAGAGAGGGAAGGAGACAGCTTGAGTGTCTGATAAGAGATTGAATCGCATCAAAGATGAGAGGAGGGAGCAAAACTCTAGAGAAACTAAAAAAGGATGGTGAAAGATACTCAAAGCTGACAATTTGCTAGATCTTATTAGACGAGGAAATCACCCTGTCCAGGCTGGAGTTTTGCCATTTAGAATCAATTCTTGACATCCATTAAAGACTGCAAGTTTTTTTCAGCTTTTAACACTCTTCTTAATAAAGACATTGGGCAGCATAAAGGAATGAAGAAAATATTCAATATGGATTCATTTGTTCACCTTTATCTTTTATTTCGTAAAATGAGGCGTCTTTCTTTGTATTTAAATATCTTTATATGTTTTTCTCAGAGAAAAAAAATTAGTATATTTAATTTTTCTTATTTTGGAGAAAAGCTTATTTTTCTTTGAGCAAAAATGAAAGACCAGGAAAAATATTAAGAAAATAAGCACTGAAGAAGTAGTTCCTTTTTTTTTTTTCTTTTAATTAAGACAATATCAGGAGGGGATTCAACTTTTTAAAAGGGTAGACAATGGCAGGACAAGGGGGAATAGATTAAAACTAAAGGAAGAAAGGAATGGACTAAAGCTAAAGGAGGGAAGGTTTAGATTAGATATTAGGGAAAGTTTTTTACGGAAAGAGTGGTGAGGTGCTGGAACAGGCTGCCCAGAGAAGTAGTGGATGCCCCGTCCCTGGGGGTGTTCAAGGCCAGGTTGGATGGGGCCCTGGGCAACCTTGTGTAGATCCAGGCCTGGAGGTTGGTGGCCCTGTCTGTGGCAGGTGTGCTGGAGCTGTATGATCCTTGGGACCCTTCCAACCCATGCCATTCTATGATTCTATGATCAGCCTGCATATGGGAAGAGCTGGTATTTCTTAACCTCATTAAAAAATGAGACAACCCATTTCTCAAATGAAATGGAGGCAGATTTGAAAAATCTATTCTTGCATCAAAAGAAACATTTACTGGTCATTTCAAGAAATCATTTGCATCAAATTCCCATTATGTAAATGACATTTCACTATTTATCATAGAATCATAGAATTATTTAGATAATTTTCAATAAGATACAAGACCAAAGACAGTTAAGAAGTCAATCCAAAGACTTTTGAAAATATGATATAGAAATTCCCTTGCTGCTGTACTTGAATCAAGAAAGGAAACTCAGGTATTTTTGAAACCCCATATTATAGTACAAAACTAATAAGAACATGGGAATACATATAATATATATGAAATTTCATAAATATTTACAAGAAGCCAGTCAATGCTCTAATATTTAATAGCTTGGCTGAGGCATCCTCGGATGGGTAGTAGTTCTTGAAAAACTTTTACAGAAAATAATTTCATATTGTTACTGGAGGTCTTCAGTTAGTTAAGATGTTCTCTTTAAGTGTGTTGTTTTATTTTTTATATAACATTATTACTGAATTTTCTCAGAAAGGCAACTTGTGTCTAAGATGAAACCTATGTATGCTGGGTAAAAGCAACATTCTATGTCTCATGATATGAATATATTTATTCACTTGTATACTAAAGATGAGATGAAGAGGTAAATGAATATTTTTTAGACTCCAGACAAGCTCAGATGTGATGCAGGTACTTGCCTAATTTGATTTCACAGCATTTAGATTTTTATGGATATGGCCAAAAGAAGCAAACTGGAGACTTCAGTACTTGACTGGCAAAAATATAATTATTGTGAGACCCCTGTATCTTCATGATAACTTATAAGCCTCTGAATGACACAGATACCTGACACAGCATTTAGATATATAGGTTCACTTGTGAATCCACTTGGAGGAAAGTATGAAGAAAATAATCAATCAGGTATTGAAATGGGAAAGAAACAGTTACTAATTTTGCTCTTTTCAGCATCTCCTGGACCTATTAATCTTGTATTTGCTGCCACACAACAGTATTCTTACCTAGGCTTTAGTTCTCAAACACTGTCAGTCACACAGCCATATAGCAAATGTGTCTACCTCAAACTATGTTGTGAGTCCTAGATCATTAAGACCATTGCAAAGATGCAAAACAGGAATATAGATCAGAAATGTCCCATGCCTGGATACTTCACCCTCAGTTGTGTGCATTTTCACTCATGGCTGGGCCTTTAAACTCAGTGTGAATGAAGCTGATGTTCTTGGCATTGAGACTGGAAGTTTGAGTTGGAGGAACACAGTAAAAGTATTTAAATGCTAAATTTGGAAACCACTTTACTGTGCTAGGCAGCAGGAGGATAAAGGAACGGGGGATTGATTCGATGAGGAAATCTAGACAACAGAACAAACTCATAAATACTGCCTATGAAAAGAAAAGATCTCAGCACTGTTGAATACCCTGTAGTTTCTGAATTTTCTGAAAGTCATTATATTAGAGCTAGTGGGTACTCATTGCATGGATTTCTCTATGCTATGAACTACACGTGCTGTTTTCCAGTAGAATGTGCATGATAAAGTTTATTCTCACAAATAAACTAAAAAGGTTTAAAAGTATATGGTGAGAGGAAGTCACTAATATAACTCAGTAAACAATTTGTATGTAAGAATTTCTATGTAACACTCAGGAATTCATTTCACCTCATTCATATTTAGTTTCAAGATTGATTCAATCACACAGTTGCAAAACACCTTGGAAAAGTCATATAATTCATGCACAATAGAATGAGAGAATACACCATTCGCAGGAACAGAAGAAATAGGCATATAGTAGAGGAAATCAATTTTCTCATGCAAAGATGTAGGCTTTTTTCTCCATTTAAATTACAAATCCCTTTTTATATATAGTTATGTGGGTTCAGATTTCTCTACTGCACAAATGGTGAATATCTTAATAGTTCTGCATCAATAGGATATAAAGGAAAAGAAAATAAGATAATTAATAGGTATTTCAGTTATTTCAGTTAAAACTATTTATTTCACTATAAATGCTGCTATTCGGACCCCATTTTTTTCATCTGAGAATGGGCCAAACAACTAGTGGTGATAATTTGTACAGCTAGAATGCTCACATTCTCTAGAAAACAGAGTAAGGTTCACAAAGGAGGAAAGTATGTCTTTATTTCTTCTCCATGAACCTACATTTAGACCTTCTAGATTTATTACAAACTGACTTGATGGAAAATGCAATAAAAATTATTTTTAAGAATCTCATGCTGGATGTAAAATGTTCATATATGCTAAAAACATCTTGACAAGTAAACTTTGTGCTGAGTAAAATACTGTCTGTTCGCTTCACATTAAATGCCATACAACTTTACATGTAAGTGGGAAGAAAAAGAATGAAGAAAGAACTTTGAGCATCACTCAGGTCTTCCTATAGACAGTCCTCACTGCTCTGGCCATCATAAACAACAGAACTTTTGGTGGGACTTGAGGCAGAAATAAATTTTCCTGGGGAGTAACAAATCTTTTCTTCCTGCATGACAAGAAGTGTTCTCTGAGGCTGGAGATTAACACAATTTTATTCAGCTTAGATTTATCAGCAGGGTAAAACTGAAATATATAACATTGTAAGATTTGTCTTAATTTTATCATTTTAAAATTCTGTTCAAATGAACCAAAACTTATGTAAAGAATATAAATATATCTTCAATGTAACTTGAAGTAATGATCTAACATGCATAATGACAATCACAAGAGTCAGTATGTAGCTTTGCTAGCCATTCTTTTATGAATGCCTCTTAGTTTTAAAGACAAGAAAAGCCAATAAGAAACACTAATTCTATTAATCATTTTTCATATTAGAAAAAAATTAATTTAAATTTGGTTGTAGAATCATTAACAATTAATCATTTATCTTACCGTGATCAGAACTTTCACTAGTTTAGGAAGTAAATGCATTTTGATAAACATTTGAATTTGGTGGTAATTATGTTTAGTGCATGATACGTATCAGATTTTAAAGAAGAAAAAAAGCCAGTAAAATGTCTATGAGTAATTTTAAGCAGGTAAAATAATAGAATAACATCTCCCAAAACAGGAAAACAAAAATAAAAAAACAAAACCTGTTTGAGTCTTATCATCTTCATACAATCACAGAATCAGAGAACAGTTTGGCTTGAAAAATACCTTTAAGGGTCATGTAGTCCAGCTGCCTTGAAATGAGATCAGGTTGTTCAGAGCATCATTCAACCTGATGTTGAATGTTTCCAGGAATGAGGCATCTACCAACTCTCTGGAAACCTATTCCTGTGCCTCATCACCCTCATAATGAAGAATTTCTTCCTAATATCTAATTTAAATCTACCTCTCAGTTTGAAGCCAAGGGTTTATAAAAACCCTTCTCTCCATCTTTCATGTAGGACCCTTCAGGTATTGGAAGGCTGCAACAAGGTCTACCTGGATCCTTCTCCAGGCTGAACTACCTCAACTCTCTCAGCATGTCTTCATAGGAGAGGTACTGCAGCCCTGTGATCATTTTGTGGCCCTACTCTGGATCAGCTTCAACAGCTCCATGTCTTTCTTGTACTGAGGACTCCAGGGGTTATTCCATTTATGACAGCTGAAAAGGTGATGATGAGACATTTAACAATGGTTTCTTCAGCATCCCTTTTTGATTCCTCAGGGTTATTGTCTTAATTAAAATTACCGCCTACAACTACCTAAAAGGAGGTTGTAGAGAGGTGGGAGATGGTATCTTCAGCCAGGTGACAGGTGAAAGGACAAGAGCAAATGGCACAAAGCTGCGCCAGGGCAGGTTCAGATTAGATGTTAGGAAAAAAAATTTTTACTGAAAGACTTGTCAGGGCCTGGAACAGGCTGCTCTGGGAGGTGGTTGAGTCACACACCCTGGATGTGTTTAAAAAAAGGGTAGATGAGGTATTTAGGAATATGTTTTAGCATAGGACAGGACTTGATGATCTTAAAGGCCTTTTCCAACCTTGGAATTGTAATTCTGTGATAATCACTAGTACTGTTTTCTTAAAAGATGTGATTTTAAAGGATTTATGTGAATATCGGGGGAGGGATGTCTTTTTTTTTTTTTGAATATTCATCACTATTGATCAAAAAAAAAGAGATCATAAATTGTACAGCAGAAACTTTAAAGCACATAGGAATAAGGCAACTCTTTAAAAAAAAAAAAAAAGTCGGTCATATATTTTTCTGTAAAACTGTTGAAAAAAACTAAGTGAAAAACAAATTTCCTGAAACTAAATGAGACTGTTCTTTCTGATACTGTTGTTCAGGAAGGAGTGTGGGATTTTCTAGGTATTTGTAATGAAAATACTCTCACTATTTTCATATCTAAGATAATATTTAATGTTCTTTAATTGAAAGGGATCACCCCATAGTTTTTACAGGTAATTTCTTTTTTTATCAATAATCTTTTAGCAAATTAAAAGTTGGTATTGCACCTGGGTCAGGGTATTCCTTGTTACCAATACAGACTGGGAGATGATGTGATAGAGAGCAGCCTGCAGAGAAAGACTTGGCAGTGCTGGTGGATGAGAAGTTTGACATGGGCCGACAATGCATGCTTGTGGCCCAGACGGCCAAATATATCCTGGACTGCATCAAAAGGAGTGTGGCCAGCAGGTCAAGGGAGGTGATTCTGCCCCTATACTCTGCTCTTGTGAGACCTCACCTGGAGTATTGGGTCCAGTTCTGCAGTCCTCAACATAAGAAGGAAGTGGAACTGTTGGAACAGGTCCAGAGGAGGGCCATGGAGATGATTAAAAGGCTGGAGAATATCTCCTGTGAAGACAATAAAAGAAGATGTACATTTAGAAATGTTAGTGCAACAATCAATTACTGAAACTGTTACAGGACAATTAATGGTGAGGGGGTCAGAGATGTAGTGTAAACTAAAACCTATATATAAAGCGTGTGATCATAAAGATGCCTCAACTGCATGTCCTGCTAACAACAAAAACTGTGATCTAAGTCTTAGATAGCTACTATTACTGTCATGTTTGACAAGCTGTCACAGTGGTAGGGATGGTATGGTCTTTATATTACTCTTTAGGACTTTTCGAAAACACAAAAAAAAACCTAATTTAAGCTACCAAAAAATGAAGCCCAGAAAATGAATACATAAATGAAATACGGTAGCACATTAAAATCAAGGCAGACAAAACCATTCTGAGTCCTCTACATAGCGACATCAGAGCATATGAGACACAGAAGCGGCATAAGAATCTAAGTGGATAATAAATATGAAAGGAAGCAAATGGGGTTGCCAAAACAAGTTATCCGTTAGCAGGCTGTGTACCTTTGTGTATGAGAGGCATATGGGCACCAAGAGAATTTGATAAGAGTATTTAAAAATTACCACCTACTGAAGTATGACAGCATGAGAAGGAATTGTGTATTAGGAGCATCCTTATCTTTGTTGTTCCTATGTATTTTAGCAAGATAAAGGACTTTAGAAGACTCTAGGAGGATAGGGAGTAAGAAGTAGAAAGGCTTTATGTCATTACAGACTAAGATGAGTTCATGTATGTCATTAGTGTTTACATCCACTTACAGTTTGTCTTTAAATTTGAGCTAATTTAAATTAGCTACATCCTATCTCCTCAAACCCCATATATTAGTTGGGGATGTGTTTGGCTAGGATTATAGGATAACAAATACAGCTGTTCTAAGCAACTCTGAGATGTGCAACAGTCCGCAACCAGCCCAAGAAAGAACACCACAAAAGAAAGCAGATCCCAGTTTCAAATTGTTTTATGGAGGTATTGACTCCCCAAACCATCTGTAGTAGCATTTCCTGCCATGCTGATGGCCTCTTCTTTCATGTGTTGTTTGTACCTCTGAGTGTCCTATCGAATAAATGCAGTGAAAGTATACAATATTGCTTATAAGGCTTTGTAATCTCTAAGATATTGCCACTGCAATTGTAAAGTGTCCAGATGTCTAAGCTGCTATTGCAAGCACATCAAGCACATGTTTGAGATTGCTTTTCATTTTAGATATAGTGAAACAACTTTTTTTTTTTTTTTTCCCTAGAGGTTCTTCATTCTTTGCCAGAAGGTATAGTTTAATCAAAGACACAAGAACATATTAAAAAAAAAATATATTGTTGCTGCACAGATGTTTCTTTGTAGATTATGCAAGCAAGGCAAGAGCACTTGATGTATTTGTAAAATCATGTGCTTAGCTTTTCTTAAAAAAAAATATCTCAGATTTAAAGTCAAACTGGAAGTGGATATAAGTACTAATGACATACATGAACTCATTTTAGTATGTAATGAAAGTAACAAATAAACCCCGAATCCAGTCTGCATCTTTTGTGTGGAGAACAATGAAGTAAAGTTAGGGTATAAATGTAAATTGTTCTGACATTAGGGAAGTATGGAAGATTGATCTGTTGATTAAGCTGAGGAAACCATTCAAGCAGCAATTCTTCCATTATAGAGAATACGAAGGAATAATATATGCTCCATCGAGCAGTCTAGACCCTGGCTAAACTTCAAAGTCATTTGTCGTTTCTTAAAACCAGGCAAGTGTTCACACAGCCAGGATCATTACTTAGATGAAAAGTGTTCAAGGACTTGTGAATCATCCTTTTCTCACAGGTATTGCTAACATACTTCAGAAGTTAAGACACGTTTTTGTGGACTTTCCCTCTATAGGAGTTTGCGTTCTTCAGAGGGATTATAAATATTGGATCAAGTTCAGCTCCAGCATAATAAGGAGAAGTGCCAAAAAATTAATGAAAAACTTTATTTGTATGTCAAATAATGTTTTAATTGAGGTAGTCAATTGATAAATTAATAATTGATAATGATATACAAGATATAATAATTGATCAAATAGAAACTCATCATATATTCAGTTCTATTCAATATGATATGCTGGGATCTTTGAAGCATCTCTTTAAATGTAAAATAATTATTTCATTTTATTTTTTCTGGAACTGATACAGGACAATAGATTTACATCAAATAAACATCAATGTAAATTCTAGATTTACATTAATAACTATTATTTTAAAATCATTGAGCTTGTTGCTGAAAATAACTTATCTGTACAATACTCTGAGAGGCAAAATATATTAATTTCAAATACATTTGCAACAATGTACAGCTAGACAAACTTATTTCCATTTCTGGATATCCACTGTTGTTTTAAAGAATTAATGTCTTTAATAGCTTCTACAGTTGCAATTGTAATGAACTTAACTATTGTAAATGTCCAGGAACAACAATGTATAGAAAATAACATAATATTTGGCAGGAAAGAACTTAGAAAAGCAGGTTAAGTAAACCTCAACACTTCTTTCTAATCCAAGAACAGTGTTTGCCACTTCTGATGACACCTATTTTAAGATAATTGTTATTTGCATCAATTAAAAAATTTATAAATGCATTTATATACCATTTTATTTTGTGGGTTTTGTTAGTATATATGTTTTTTCTTTACATAAAAAATAATAATTACATCTTGTACTACAAATGTCCATGCTGTGTAGATAAGCAGAGTGATAATAAAGAATAGCAGGATTAACATTTCAAAAGGTACATTTCATTACACTAATAGAAAAATTGAGCTACTATGAAAATGAGTAAAACAGAGGAAGCATATGAGGAACAGGATGAGGCAATGACATGCAGGTTTTATCTGGGAGTCCTGGTAAACAAGCAGATTAAGAAACTAGATTATGTTTTCGCCAACCTTCTCTTCATCAATACAGAATGTTGCAAGCAAGACACTAGACTGGCTAATAAGAAACTGGGAAATACCAAATTGTCCAGTCACTTAAAGAGTGAAAGAGAAGGGGAAGAAGGGGAAGGAGGTCAAGGGAGGAATGGGAAAGGAAAGAATGTTTAAATCATTGTCTACAGAAATTTCCTTCCAGTTGAGATTTTTAAATTTAAGGTCCATATGCATCACATGCTACACAAAATTATTTTATTAAACAAAATACAAATTTTAACAAGCTTAAATTCTGAGTGCACAAGGAATGAAAAAAAAAATTATCTGGATGATTTTTTTTAAAACTTCTTGCTTTAAGGATTGATATAAATTACTGACAAGGAAAAACTTTCTCACTTCAAGGGTTATAGAACATTGGAACAGATTGCCCAGAGACGTTGTGGAGTCTCCTTTTCTGGAGATATTCAAAAGCTACATGGATGTCATCCTGTGCAACGTGCTCTAGGTGATACTGCTCTAACAGGGGAGTTGGACTAGATCACCTCCAGAGGTCCTTTCCAACCATTCTGTGATCTGTGATCCATGGTAGGTAGATCTGACCACTAGCAAGAGGAATGGGGATGTGACTTTGGTGGCTTGGTGTGCTGAGGTGCCAACAACTGGGAACACCGTGTCTGAGCCCAGCTGCTGGAGGAATCCACATTGTATATCTTTCCGATGAATAGGCTTTCATCATAATCAAGCAGACAGGAACAGGATGAGACTGGTTTCTTTTCATGTTTGTGTGAGTGATGTGTCTTCTGTCAGTGTTCATCTGTATGATTTACAGCATGTAGTTGTATATATGTATTGTTTTCATACTCAGCCTTGCTCCTAGCTGTCCCTGAAACGTGATACTGTGGTAGACTCATGGCTATTAAGCTATCAGATTCAGCAGCTTCCAATGTAGTATTTTCTTTCAAATGAATAAAACAGACCTCTTTCCTAAGGTCCTGTGGTCACTGACTATAGCATAACCTCAGTCAGATATTTGCAAACTACATAAATGTTTGACTATGTTGTTCTGTCTAGTTTTTAATATATAGATTAAATTTTAGAATGAGGTATATCTTTTTCGTTTAGTGTCTTTTACTTTTAAGAACTCAAAACAGTACAAATAATCTTATCCGATGTCTAGTTATTGATCAACTAATACAGATTTTATACTCCTATCCCTTAATTATCTTAATATTTTAGAATAGTATTTCCATGTTGCAAGATTGTATGGGAAGTTGTCATTTATTAAGCTTATAAAGATATTCCTTCAACAAATGATTCATGTGCAAAAGCAGTACAACTGTCCTGCAGCACAATGAAAATATTCACACCTCATCTCAATATATTTTTCTTTAGATTGTCTGATATGATGGACAGTTTTATCATTGTTTTCCATTAATTTGAATTTTCTCCAGACTGAACCTTGAGTCTAGAACAGGTAGAGTAATAATGCTTAATCTATGCATATTCTGGTCTTTTAAAAATATTTAAAGTTATTAATATGCATTACATAATACAGAAGGTAATTTTAAAACATTTTGTTAGCTATATAAAGTAGCATTAAAATATAAGAGATAATAGCACACAATGCTGTGGTGGTATAAACACCACTGATATTTAATGCTGTGATAAACAAATGCAAGTTTATGCATAGATCATAATAAAGATCACAGAAGAGATTTAGATTTTATTTTTTTTTTAAATATATATCACACAGCTTTTAATCACAGTGATCATTAATTTGGCATAAGGTGAACATGCTTAATGAATCCAAAAGACAGCTGGGGATGTGGGCAGTTATATAAAAACCCCAAAGCTTTGTCACACAAGCCAACCAAATACAACTTATTTTGAAACAGAAAACAAAAGTTGGCCTCAAGAGTTTTGATAGAAGGAAAAAACTCAGACATTATCTGCTCCCTTTCAAATGACAAAACCAATGCTATTTGATCTTGAAACAATGTAGTAACATTGTGCAGATTCACTCTATTCACCTGTGGTATTATTTAAATATCACCATCAGTAGCATCCTTTTTCCTTTAAGTATTTATTCTCCATATTAATCTGCATGGAAAAAAAATACTCAGCAGTTCAACCTCTGGCACAGCAAACAAAAAAGTAGCAGGCAGTATTATCAGTGCATACATAATAAGGCATTAAATGAACATCCTGTATGATAACAATTATAGTCATATTCACAGTCACAGTTTATATAATATCATTATTGTAACATTATATGATTGTTATTAGCAACAACAACAACAACAAGTATTAGGACAGTTTTTCTCCTAATTAATGTAGCAAAAATTACATTTTTGTAATTTGTACAAATGTACATTTGCTTTCCCTCAAGATGTATTCCATGCAGTCTTCCTCTGATAGGTGTTGGAGAAAAACCTTTTGTTACCCCCTGGCAGTGCTTCATTCATATGCAGGGAGAAGCATAGGCTGCTCTTGAAGTAGTTATCTTCTGAATCCCAATGGGATGGGCTCAGCAACAGTATATCTCGGCTTCACTTAACTGGCTCTACTTAAATAAAATGCAACCTGCTTCTTAAAAACGTCTGGAGTACAGCCTAAGTGTATGGCTACATCACTTGCTTGTATTTTAACATTGTAAGTATTAGGCACGTATGTACTAAGAAACAGGGACTTTAAAAGGTTATAAGAGGGGTTTATAATCTTCAAAAAATTGGGGTGTATCATTGGTTACTGGACATTTTTAAATTAAGATCTTCAAGATCATATCTCTGCTGTTGTGAAAGAACAGTACCTGAGATCCAGCATGGTAATCACTGCATGCCCTTTGTCCTTCCTGCCTTCCATCCACAAGGCTGCTGTGCTGATAATGTGGGAATAGACAGGGGATGCCTGTAAAAACATGTAAAGTAAATATTACAGCAAATGTATTTGCCTCAGGTTTTTAAATCTGTGTCAACTTAAGACAGAATTTTAAATCATAAGGGAATGAAATTAAGGTTTATATATAGTGGGTTCCATCATAAACATTTTAACCTGAAATACAACCTGTTTTTTTTGTTTTGTTTTGTTTTAGAAATGGCTAAAGAGATATTATCTGAAAAAAATAATTAGAATAGAAAAGTATCGATGTGCAATTTTGTCAAAGTATTATGTTTTGACAAGCATGCAATAATTTTGTATTATTTAATAAAGTACAATATTTTCCGAGGAGATTAATACTATAAATCCTACAGGCCCTTTTGATGTATTCCCTCTATATTTCTTATAAACTAGCCAAAGTGTCTATGGATGCTTAAAGCAGATTCTGATATATTTCTTCAGTCAGGTACTATAGCACAAAGATGCAGTATTGTAATGGCTGACCTCAAAAGTCACTCTGATAAAACATCATTGGGTCTCTTCTACTTTGTTGCATACATTCTGACAAATCCTAATCAATCTGTTTTAATATCAAAAGAAACTTCCTTCCAGGTATGCTCATTTAAGCCCAAATGTCAGAACTTTTGACCTTTTCTTACCTCACACTGGTGCTTCTTCTTTGTGCCTTTGCCCTTGTTGGCTGTGCTTTCTTTAGGAACTGTCAGTGTTTCCAGCACGCTTCTACATCTCCTCAAAACCTTGAATGTTCTTTTCTGGAGACTTATACTGTAACTGTCTAGCCTTATTTGCTCTTCCTTTAAATTTATTCTGAGTCAAGTTCTTTTTTTTGTACAAGGCTGTCAGGTTATTGAAAAAATAAAATAAAGTATGTTTTTCTGTTCTTTTAAAAACCCTGACTTGAATAATGTTTCCTCTAATTTGGCAGGCAGTGCCAAAATAAAGATTGTTAGCTTTGCTTCCTCCTATTAAACATGTACATCTCTATTTTGTTCACACAGACCTTCCCAATAAACATAAGACTTTCAGAGCATCTGCAGTACACTTAACATGGAGAAAACTTATTTTGTATCAATCTTCCCCTGCAATTCTGAAGACTTCACACACAGAAGTAGATTCCTCCTTCTGTTCCTACAAATGCATCTTTACTGGTCTGATGACGTAGACAGTAAGAGTCAGTCACAGATGTGACCTGGGTCTGCATGACCTTTCTCAATATTTCTGACTAAAATCTCAGAATCTAAAGTCTGTAACAATGGCCTCTCAGAGGAAGTGTCAAGCTAATTGTGTCAGCATAATAAAATACCTTCCAGCTCACAGGATGGTCTTATTTTTTCGTCATGATTATCGTATTGACAAGTGTTCACTTTGAGCTAACTAAGCATCATTGCTTGTGGTTAGCCAGGAGAATGAACAATGTGATTATGGTTCTCTTTACAGTATAGTTCAGAAATAGATCTTAATTTTTCTTTGTTTATTATCTGATAAAATAGTAGAAGACATTGACATGGACATGTGCAAATAGAGCAAGGGATGAATAGAAACTCAGACATATGACTTGTAAGGCTTTCCCAGAGAAAGAGTAGGAAAACCAGAGATTCTGGGTCTGCTGTGTGTATAAACAGAGGGAAAAGGAAAAAAAAAAAAGCCCGGCTTTTAGTTGAAGGAGTAAGAAGAGATCAGTGTGATGAAAACCTAACTAGGAAGAAATTTGCAAATGACAAAATTATTCCCAGTTATACTGCTCTTAAAATCCTCTAGTTCAATCTGTATGTATGTCTTTGAATGTAAATGGGTTCCCATTTGTAAAATACAATTCTTGCTCCATACATACAAGCATTAGGTAAAATAATAATAAGCAGGATAAGGAATTCTAGGGTAACCAATCCTGCATTAATGAGGGCGTCTGCTGTAAGGTCAGTAAATTAGTACTAATTAATAGCAGAATTAAAGTTGGGGCTGAAAATGCATAGATAAAAGCTTTATCTGATTGATTAATATCTCACTTAAATCAAGATCCTTCAGATCATGTAGAATGGAGTTAATTCGTCTATTTTGAGGGACGCATTACTTTGATGCTAATTTCTTACAGAATCAGGGAGAGAAAAGAAAAAATGAAAGGAAAAGGAAAAACAAGAGGAAAATGGAAAGGAAAAATGAGAGGAAAAGGGAAAAAGAAATAAATTCTCCAATAGCATTGCTGTTTTCAGTTACAGGAAAAAGCCCGTATTTCTGAAGTTTTATTGGGGGGTTTTATCTCTGTCTAACTTTGAAATACTTTGGAGGTTATTCACAAATGTTGACATTTTATTGCTCTTATCTGAATCTTCCTGTTCTGCAAATACATTTTGCTAGAATGCATCACATGCTTCAAAAGGTTATTTAATGTCTTCATGCATTTTGAATGTTTTATTTTCATTATAACTCTGTCTGCCTATTTCTCCCTTAATTGGTAGCTGGGAGTCATCTGCTTTCTTACCATATTCAGATTTTTTTGCTCAGCATATCTGAACTGTTTAATTCTCCTACTCGCTAAAGTAGAAACTAATTTCTTGGGGCCCTGTAATTCACACTTGTGCAATTCCACTGATATTACTGATGTTATTCCTGGTTGACAATGTTAAATTTACATTCATAAGTCAAATGAGGATAGCATGCTTCTAAACGGTTTTTCTTTTTTGCAATTCACTTGGGTTTTGGTACCCATTTTTCTTATTTTTGTCCAATTTTTTTTTCCTCTTACCAATTTTGAAAAATTAATTTTTGTCACATTAATACCACTACTGATTTAGCTTTCACGTGGGTTTTAGTGTTCAGAAGTGTTTTATCCTTTTATTTTTTTTTAAAAAGGCCATCAGTATAACAACACTTACCTTGAAGTACAAACCTTAAATTTCTCAAGACTCTAACAGATACCAAGATTTTGTCTCAAAAAAGTTGATCAAAATATTCAAAGCATATAAGTTCAAAATGAAACTAATACATTCTGATACTTCTAACACTTAGCTAGTTAACTCATCCTGCTTTATTTTCAAGTATAACCTATTTCTATGGACTATTACCTTGACCGTCATGACCCCAACAGGACCACCTACCTACACTGGACCACCTCCCCACACTGCCCATGTCCCAGGACCTCATTTCAGACCCCAAGGCAAACACCCCTGCCTTACAGGCCCTGCAGCAGGGCAGATATTCAGCTCCTTTCAGTCTGGCCCTGCCAAGCCAGGCCCACCCACAGGCCACTGTCCTGGTCTGGTGTTAAACTGTCCCCATCCCCATAGACTAGCCTGGTCTTCCCAGGGGTGGAATATGGCTGCTCTCATCAGGCCTGATCCTGGGCCCACCTGCAGGCTGACATCCCAGCCCAATCTCTGTCCTTACTCCATCTTCATCATCATTATCACCATCATTTGTCAGTTTTGGCTTCAAACTCTGGCTCAGCAACCTGCCCTGTCTGGTCTGTTCCAGTCTGTCCTGGACTGGCCATAGAGTTGACTTCCTCAGCTCCCTGTCCCTTAAGCAGCAGCTAGCCCTCACTGCCCATTGACACTAGGTATGAATAAAAGGCAGAAGGATAGTTAGTCAGAACTACATTGGTGTATTGATAAGGAATGAAATGACTGTAATTGGTCAAAACAGCTAAGACATGGTGTGCCAATGCCTTGTTTTCTGAGGCATGTTCCTTCCCACTTTCCTCAGCACAGGGGCGGGATCAGTCTGTTGTTTTACTGTGACATACTGTAATCAATTCAACCAGTTTGTAATATGCAGTTTATACAGAGTTACTTTATCTCCACCTGCTCACAAGAAAAACCTGAAAGCAAAATGAACATTCTGAAAATACAGACCAAACTTCTCCTTTGTGTGAGATTTTAAAGGGTATATGAAGAAGCAAAATGCTTACAAACTCTTAGGCTGCAATAGAAGAGGAATCTCCTTCTTCTCAACTCATTTAGTAAATGAAAGAGTTCACAAGAAACTAAAATGTAATAGTTCAGATGGGCCTATGTGAAAATTACAAATCAGGACAATGGGATTTAGGTTCACAGGTCCTCACCTCAAAATATATACAGTACAATAGACAAAATAATAGCATATGTCAACTAACATTAAAAAAATAAAATTTGACTGGATTACTAAGTATAATATTAATGACTTCCTTGAATTACTGATAAAAAAAAAAAGAAAAAAAATAGAAGACTTTTGAATACCTGCTTGTTCTTTTATCAAGGACTTCAAAGAGTCAATCCTCATAGAATTTTCAAAAAATCCAGACAGTATTAAAAATTATGCAAACTATTTTCTTGTCCATTTAAGCTATTCAAAACAACAGCAAATTTTTTTTTTTTCTTTTGTGGGGTCTTCCCAATAGCTGTGACAATATTGGTTCTAGGTCGAAGGTATTTCAGTAAGTTTGTACCAGCAGAAGCAGTAGTTGCATTTTGATGGCATGACAAACATGAGTCAGAGGGATTTTCAAAAGAAGGCTTTTGCAATAGTGGGATACAGTCTAAAATTGCTGTTAAATTGCAAACGAAAAGATGACACTATAGGTCAGTGTCTCATATTTGCTGGAGCTATTTGTGTAAGATAAGATGTCATAGGAGATGTAGTCTCGATAAAAATGGTGATTTAAAACCATTCTTTTTATACAAGAGAAATGACACAGAGCTATGGCCAGGACATTTCACAAGAACTTGCTTGTAGGCTAGCTTAGTGAAATTAGCTTATTACTTCAGTCATAGTTGGTCTATCATAACAAATAATTATTTTCTGTGCTACTTGTTCTGTGAAAAAGACAGGTGACGCTATATTTCCTGTATATCTGGCAAGGAAGCAATAACAGGGACAATATCTGGAAAATACTGTATGCTAGAGACTGCAATGGCATGCAAAATTCCACTGCACCATGGTTTCTATTTTCAGTTTAATATTCCTCTGTGATGGTACTAAATAAACTCTTTGTCTTTTAACTATATTATTGGATGGTGGTTTTTTTCTTTCATATGAAGAAAACATAGATAATAAAGACTCAAAAAAGCCTGAACTTAAATATACTTTTGTTTATCTGTGCTGCCTGTAACTGTTATATACTATATGTTTATAACTATATGTTATAACTATAGTTTATAACAGTCAACCAAAAATGCCATGGAATTTCCTGGAACCGATCACCTAACTTGCTACATGGTTTGGATGGCATGGATTTGGTGTTGGACATACAGCACTCATCCAAAGAATTACAAGGCACAGTCAGAATAGCATGGCTCAGAGACTACTCTTAATATGCAGTTTGGATACAGCTTTGATTCAGTTGACAGGAGAATTTAGTAGCACACACATGGACCTTTCCAAATCTTTATGACCTCAGTGCCAGAGAATGATAAAATATAAATATTAAAAAAAAAATCTACTTTTGTCCTTGCCCTTTGCAGGAAAGTTGGGATTAGATGATCTTTACGGTCCCTTCCAACCCAAACCACTCTATAGCCTTTCATATTTTTTATTTTCTGCATTAGTTTTATATTTAGATACCTGAGCGTTCCTAACTCTTTTAACCTGTTCCTTTGGATATTGTTATGAGCATATTTTAGTTTATTTTGTAGCAAAACGTTTTAAATCTGTGTTATGTATTTTAAGAATACCTTGTGGATATTTCAGATACTTGTGTAAGCTTAACAAAACACAGCACATGTCCACATGTACACACACACACACGCACACACACGAATCCAATGTATTATTCTGAACTCTACAAGCAAACAGTCACACTGTGTTAGTGAAGCCATGAGATGAATCAGATATTACATTGCTGAGAATCAGAACAAACTCTGCTGTCTGCAGTAGAAGCTGCATGACAGTAAGAAGTCACAGTGTTGTAATAAGTCAGACCTGAAGTCACTGTACTGTGATGTGGATCAGGAGTCAGGTTGCTGAAATCTGAAAAAGAATGCATGCAGCAAAGCAAAGCCAGAGTGAAACATGGGGCTACTCAAACACAGAGACCCAGGATTTAGGCTTCAACGAATCCTAAAAAATTACAAAGTATTGCACTTTTGTTATGGTTCTTAATTTATGATCCTTGGTTTGAACAACCTTCTGATATTTTTCACTTTTTTCTTTCTTTATCCCTTGAGACACAATAGAAGATGTCCAATCAAACCCTTCAGTTTTCTCATGGTATTTTCCATGGTACACAGGAATTCTGTCCTGAATGCAAACAACGTGCATTGTGACTAGATGACAAAACACATTACTTTCAAAAAAAGACATGGACTGCAGTTTTACTTTGGTAATAAAGGGGTTAATGTTTATTGAGCAGAAAATATTTTATCAGATATACAAAGGAAAAGTTAGGATGTAATGGAATAACTGCCAACAGGCCAAAATGCAAATGTTCACCTTGATACCACAAAGGCAAGACTACTAAATATGTGTCTGCATTTTTTCACTTCTGATTAAAATATTATGGTTATAGTTAATGTGTGTGTGTGAATATGCTGTGCAAGTATCTACTACATTCTGAAGAACAGTTTCTTCTTAGAGACTTTGAGTGAGATGCTCAATTGTGCTTTGCAGTTGAGAAAATAAGCAGGATACACATATATGGCAACTTAGGAAAAATACTTTTTTGGGTTTTTTGTGGGTTTTTTGTTTGTTTTGTGGTTGGTTTTGGTTTTGTTTTTTTTTCCCACAGAAAAGAGACAAATAATTTCTAAATAATGTGCTATCCATTCCTAAAAGTTATTTCCCTTTCATTTTCTTAGGGTTTTGTTTGTTTTTTTTTTCTTTGGGGGGGTGGTGGTGGAGACTGAGGGACAGGGGGGTTGAATGCTCTCTAGTATTCAACTACTGACCTCTAAAATATGTAGTGTCAGAGAACTATGGCTGCAAACTGCTTTCTCTTTAGAAATTAATTTAGTGGAAATTTACTCCTATAAAGCTACCCAAAATTAATTTAACAGCTTTCAGTTTGATTTTGCACTATTGAATTGGTAGACATCTCCTGTCTGAGGAGAAGCTAGTGACCAAAACTAGGATCTGAAAAAGCCAATAAATTAGTAATAGAAAGAATATTTCTAATTGAAAATTCTGAATACTGCTCAAACTTAATCCCTCCCTTCATTAGTGCTAAGTTTTGATGGAATTACTGTTTACACATCCTTCTGTGTAAGGATTCTCTTAGTTACCATTTAATGCTTCTATGGGCAAATGTGCTTTTGTTTTGTTTTTTACCTAAGAGGTCTTGAACTTACCTCTGATTTCTACTTTTCTTTCTGCTACGAATGAACTTCAGTGCTTAAACTAAAAGGCTGTTCTATGCAACCCGTTCTATTACCTTATGGCTGCAGATAATGACAGCTTTAGATTAAAGCCTCTCAGGTTGCAGAGGATTTAAATCCCTTCTTCTGGTTCTGAGATGCTGTCTACCACGAGGAGCGACTTGCATGCACATAAATATTGATGACCAACTTCTATTTTTTAGTCGCTGTTAACCCCACATATTTACAAAACAGTTTTGGGCAAGAAATGAAGGTTTCATATGGACACTTATGCAGAGGTAGAATTCCAGAGAAATGTCTTCAATGTATCTTATCCCATGGTTTAAATCTCCTTGAGACTTTCCTTCACTGTGAAGATAGGTACTAAACTCAAACTGTAAATACAGTTTGTCAATTCAGGCATATAAAATAAAGGAATAGAACTAATTGCCCCTGATTTTGGCAGATAAGTATTTTCAGGAGAGTTGGTCCTCAGTGGCACATTTAGAACAGATTTACCCTATTAAAAATAGTTAAAACATAGACCTTAATTGGAGTAGGCATGTTACTGAAGAGTTCTACTCCTTTTTCTGCCTATGAGTACTTGCAACCAGAAACGCAGAGTCATTGTGCTTCTTACTGCCCCATATTTTAACATTTAATTTGTGATTTTTGCTGACAATTTCCTTTGAATTACTTTCTGTTTGTAGACAGAAAGGAACAGCATATTATTGCTCCTTCTGTAATTCCAAGTACTATTT
Organism: Zapornia atra; assembly: GCA_013400835.1. Taxonomy (NCBI): domain Eukaryota; kingdom Metazoa; phylum Chordata; class Aves; order Gruiformes; family Rallidae; genus Zapornia; species Zapornia atra. Next base: position 1,857 of record VZTU01034121.1, on the reverse strand, counting down.
TAGTTTGGTCTCTCTTTTTTAGCACACCATGTTTTCAGTTTATATTCATACCCAAAGCTTATTCATACTTGCATAACTTGTATCTGTTTTTTCATAACAGTCTTTTGAAAGAAAAGAGAAAACTAAGGACACAACACTGATTAATATGAAAAGGAGTACTGATGACCAGCACGGAAAATATTATCTGGGATGTAGTCAGAGCTTCATGCATCACTGCTTCTACTTTTTGTGATTTATTTTGTGCTTCAACAATGCAACTTAGTGCCTCTTATATTTTACTTGGTGCAGTGGCAAGTTGAGATGAGGACTTCAGGGATTTCTCTACCATTGCACACAAATTTTCTCAAGGTCAGACACTGTAGTGTCTTTACACTTAGCAGTCATTCATGCTTTCAATTTGTTTTGCTGGCTTGCAATTCATTATTCTGCTGTTTTCTGTATTGAAAAGACATTTCTCATTTCGTCCAGCTCTTTCAAGATACATCTTCCTCAAGTTTACTGGTCCCTTTTATGTTATCAACAAACTAAGAAATGTCATTCTCAAAATCATTGGCTAAGTAATGGGTATAAAACCCCCAAAAGTTGCAGAGTTTGAAAAACTGATCCCTCTAGGTAAATCTCCAGAGCCCAGGACTCCATAGATCCTTGATGACAAAATGTTTCACCCATCTTAAAGTGACTGTTAATGTGATTGAGAATCAGAACCTGAAACTTCTGAAGATCTGCAATACAATGAGGTGTTTTATATTTCAGCAATTTCCACAGAAAGTACTGTCATTGTGTCTTCAAAGTTGAATTTATTTGGTGCCTTTATTGAGCTGGCTAGTGTAACCGAACCAACAAAGAATAATGGCTTTGGCCAAATTCCAGGCAAAAAGTGAATGCCTATATGTACAATCTATGGTAGGAGTAGGAGACAAAAAAACTGAGACTTTGGAAGACCATTCTCAGCTTCTACCAAATCATCAAGTCTTTAAGCAACTTAATTTCAGTGTTTTTCTGGTTTTCGAAAGCTCTCCATCTGTCCACATCCAAGAACAGTTCTGTGTTGGTTGTAGCAAGCTTTCATTTAGTTGTGACCCCAGAACACACTGTGCATGTAATTTTGTTTGGAAGGTACCTATTACTGTCCCTTTCTTTAGTGATTTCTTTACATTTCTTTAATGATTCTGTGATTCTCTGATACTGCAATTGACTAGAGCATGCCCTAGAATATTGCAGTGAATTTTTAAAGTGCAGTTCCATGAGTTACATGTGTATACCCATATGAATTTTTAGGAAATGATCAGGAAAGAGCACTAACCCCACTAAAGGTACAGAAGACATGAGTTAGCTAACAGATTTCCCAAACTGTTTAAGTTTTAAAACGATATATATCACACGTATAATAGATACTCTTAACATAGAAGAAAAGTATATCTCCCAATAATGGTAAAATCACATCCTAGGATGAGAACCTTTCCTTTTAGGGTACTTATTCTGTGATCTAGGTGTCAAGTAGACTCTTTTAGATTAAACTGAGGCATAAGGAAATTTCCAGTACACAGAAAACAGGAACCTGAAAATGGAGAAATGGAGTACTATTAAAAAACTGAAAACCAGTTTTGAAAATGAATCATGTTAATTGTCTTTTACTTGGCAAATAACTTCTTCCTAGGACTTTGTCCACAGGACTAAGTGTGAAAAAGCACCTGCTACCAAAGAAAAACAGCCTATTATTGAAACAGTTGATGGCATGTGAGAGGATGTCAGATAATACCTATTTCTACCTTTTGAAGACTAAAATGTTGTTTTTATAATTTTTTAACCCGATTATCAGCCTAATGTATTACCTTGTCAACTGCTGTATGAAAATGT